>CM031615.1:561222-578722 GCA_018398815.1 Conus ventricosus
GAGGAGAGAGAGGGAAGGCGGGGGGGAGAGGAGAGAGGAAGGAAAGATGCCAGGAGGTTATTGACACAGGGACCCAAAGGAATTCCCCTTAAATCATCAACCCCTTCTGATCTCCTTCGCCCGTGTCCCGGGCCGTCCCGTCCCCCCCAAAACAAGACATCGGGCCTATCAACCAAGGGGTTCCACTCCCAAAAAACCCACCCCCACACACACACACACCCAACACCCACACAAACACACCCCCCATAACATACCCAAAACCCCACCCACCCCCACCCACACACACAAAACACACCACACACCCCCACACACCAACCCTTACATACAAACACACACACCCTCGCAAACCCCACCCACACCAAAAACACACCCCCCACCCCACCCACACACACCCCAAACACAACCCCCCCCCACAACACGCAAAAACACGACGTAACGTACGCACGTAAGCACACAACCCCCCACACAACACACCCACCCCAAAACAAAACACACACACACCCCAAAACCCACACACCCACACACACCCCCACACCCGGGCGACCCGCAAGCCCCAAAAGCCCCCCCAAAGCACCCCCTACATGCAACCCCCCTACCGAAGCCCGGGCCGGCCCCCCAGACAGAGGAATGCAGAGGGCCCGAGGAGCCCGGACAGGGGAAAGAAAGAGGGGGGGGAGGAAAGGGAAAGGGGCCCAAAGGGGGCGCACGCTCGTGGGTCATTCACACACACACCACGCACGCACGCACGGGACGGGACGACCCCACGCCCCGCACGCAAAGAAAGCACACACACACACCCCACACACACTAAACCCCACACACCCGCGCCGCGAGCGCGCGCGCGGGGCGCACGCCCGCACCTTTCAAAGTTGTGTTTTTTTTTTATCAAACCCCAGACTCTCTTTTAAACGGGGTAACGATTTCATCCCTTTTCCCTCCCCTTTGGGTTAAGCCCAAAAGTTTTACCCACCCCCCCCCCCCCCCCCCCCTTTTCCCTTCCTTTCCAAATTCCCGCCCCTTCTTTCCCCCCACCACACCCACCAACCCCCGCCACCCCGTTATTCCCGATTCTCTCATCCTAAATCACCCCCATCCCCCCCTCACCCCCACCCCCCTGATAAAAATCAGCCGCATCTCTTCAAAGCCCAAACCCCGTGGAATTTGGGGGAGGGACTGGCACATGTACGGGGGGCCTTTGCGGTGTCCGTTTTTTCCCCCTTGGGTATTGTTTCGTGCCAAGCCGCTATTTAACAAAATTTTGCAAATCGGACGTCACCCTGTTGGGACTGGGCATGTCCGTTTTGGTTTTTCTTTCTGTCCCCTTCCGAACCTCGTTTTTGATGCTATTTTCATTGCGAACTCTGACGGAGCCTCCCTGCTAAAAAACCGCCTTATTTTTCCCCTTCTTCTGTCTTTTTGGGGTTTTTTTTTGGGTTTTTTTTTAAAACCCCCCACCCTCCCCCAAAACCCGGGACCCCCCCCCGCCCCCCCCTCCTTCAATTTGGCTTCTCCGAAAATTTCCAAACCTTTCCTCCCTTTTCCCCCTTCTTTTTCAAGTCCCCCCTTTCCCCCCTTCTCCCCTCCCATCACCCCCCCCCCTCCCCCCGGCCCCCTCACCCCCCTTTTAAAAACCCTTTCCTTTTTTTTGTTTCTGGGCCCTGTCTTTCTTTCCCTTTTGACCTGTCGAAATTGAATTTCAAAAAAGAGAAACCCCGGGCTGGGAAAGGGTTTTAAAACTCCCCTTGGGGGAGGAGAGTTTTAATTTGATCACGTAGTTTTTTCGTTTTCCGTTTTCGGTGTGATATGTGGGAAACATCATATAGATGATTATTGGAATTCTTTAATAGAGATTAAGTGAGAAAACGTCCCTCTAGTGGGTTGTGTGAGAATCGTCATCCGATGTTGATGTTAGAAAACGTCATCTAGTTTATTGTGTGAGAATAAACATCTAATGTGATGTGGGAAAACATCATCTAATTTAAATTTTGGAGAATCCCCCATATAGATGAAACGTCTTTTAGTCGAAGAATGGATAAAGGGGCAGGCAGAAAAAGTGGGACGTCTTGGAAAAGGGGGAGACACATAGAGGAGGGATTTGGAAAGTTTGGGGAAATGGGGGCTATCCCGAAAAAAAAGAAAAAAAAGAAAATTTTCCCGGGGTTTCAAACCCCCTGCCGTTTTCATTCCTTCTTTTTTTCCGTCTTTTTTTTTGTTTAAAAAACTTTTTTTTTTAATTTTTTTTTTTTTTCAGGGGTGTCTGTTTTTTTAAAATTTTGCGGGGGTTTATCCTTTTTTCCAAAAAGGCGCTGTCCCCGGGTTTGATTTTCACAAGAAAGTTTAAAAACAGCATGAGGCAAGGGGGGTTTTCTTTTTTAAACCCCAAAAAACCCGAAGAACATAGGAACGTTTTGGGAAAAAGCAACAAAAAAAAAGCAAAAAAAACAAAGATACGGCGGGCAAAAAACCCCATTGTTCCCCAAAGGGGAAAAACCTAGCACGAGTTACCTACCTTTCCGGGAAAAACTACATCCCCCTATATATACAGGGGGCACCCTTGGTCTTATTCCCACACAAAAAAAACGGGAAAGGGGACAAAAGAAAAGAAAAAAGCCAAAATTTTATTTTGCTCCTGTTTTGGGTTAGGTTTTTTTTTTTTTTTTAATCTCATTTAAACTTTTTGAAAAAACTGACCCCCCCTTCCCCCCCCCCCCCCCCCCCCCCCCCCCCCCCCCCCCCCCCCCAAAAAAAAAAAATTAGGTGCCCGGGTTTTAAACCCGATAATAAGTAGCGGGAAAAATCCACGATGGGGGCACCCTGGCCTCGTCCTTAATCCCTGAGCATCTGGCTAACGAGACGTCGACCTCACCTCCGAGACGTCGGCCTCAACCCCCTTTCCGACTCGTCGACCTCACCACCCGAGTCGTCGACCTCACCATCCGAGTCAGCTTTTGAATGAAGGCAGCAGAAGGAAGCCAGATTCTTTTAGAGTTACCGGTCGTCTGCAACATCTTCCCTCTTCAGAAAACAAGGAATTAACTACTGACTATCAGCAAGAAGAACAGACAGATCATTACAATGGATCTTTTTCTATCACTATTATTATCATCATTGTTGTTATCATTATCATCATCATCATCATCATCTTCATCATCATCATCATCATTATTATTATTATTATCATTATCATTATTATTATTATTATTATTATTATTCTTGCTTTTATTTCATTACTATTTATTCACTCATTGATTGATTGATTGATTGATTTGGTTGTTTAAGTTTAGGGTTAGGGAGCTGGATAAAGGTTAAGGTCAGATTATGTTTTGGTAGTTAACGCAGAAACTACAATTTCACACACCCTTCATTGATCGTCCATGATACTGAATAGGACCGTTCTTCACTCTCTGCGACCTTTCTCATAAAGAAAACTGCTGTTCTGCAGAGCCTGAAATATTTTTTAAAAAGTCTTTGGCAACTTTCAACGTCATCTGAGTGATTTTGGAACGGGAGGGGAGGGAAGTGATATTGGAGCGTGGAGGTGGGGCGGGGGGAGAGAAAAGAGTTCTAGCTTAGGCCTAGAATCACTACAGTGCACCTCCCGTCTCGCTCACCCCCACCCCTGCCCCTTACAAAGTCAGGTGCCTTGTGCTTTCGTTGCTATGTTTTGTCGCTTTGGACATTGTGAGAATATAGAGGATGAAGGGGGATTTGGAAGCGAAGGAGGACCCCACTGTGGATTTACTGCACGAGAGGGAAGGGTTTGGCGGGCACGTGCCCTCTAGCTCTCTCACCCGCTGGGGGTGATTTTGTAGAGCTTGGAGTGGTTACCACACCATTACACCGGCCCCGACGTTCCAGACACTCAGCTCGCAGATGGAATGGTAGAAGGATGCATGAAGAGAGGCTGAGCACCACATGTTAGGAGCGTGGTTCTTCCTTTGTCCTGTGACTGACTGATGGAGCATGGATGGAGACCACCGCAGTCTGCTACGAGAGGTCATCTCACAGCAGAATGAAGAGAAGAAAATGACGATGAGCATCGCTTTCACAGTGGGATGACTGCGGGCAGAAATGGAAACAAGAGCCACAAAAGAGGTCACAGCGCCGTCAAACAAAACATTGGAAAACAATCACAACGCGTTTCGACCTGTTTGATCTTCTTCAGGCAAGACATTGCAGACATTGAAGACGATGAAAACGAAAGACGGAAAGGGCCAAATTTCCGCCACCGGTCCGAAGAGATAAATGACCGTCTGTCCGTCCTTCGTGTTCATTGTCTGGAATGCCATTGGTCTCGCGCAGTAGTTCTGTTTTCTTGCTCTACGATGGACATCATTCTGGATGGACTGAGGATTGAAGTAGGTGGGGGAGGGAAGATTGGGAGAGGAGAGGAGGAGGGAAAAGGGAGATAAGGTGAAAGAGGTTAGGGGATGGGGGAGAGGGGTAATGATGTGGTATGGTATCAATGATAAAGGAACACGATAGCTTTTGGCTGGCAGGGGGAAACCAAAGCAAAGCACGTCAATCAAGACCCAAGCTGTTCTGTGTTGGTGGCCATTCACCAAACACACAGTCCGTTCAGTGTGAAGTTGATCTCTGTTGAACGACGATCTGAAGGTCAGTCAAGTGACGCAACGGAAAACGACAACCGAATTACTTTGCATATTGATTTAAACCAACCGGGCAATAATTTGAGAAGGGGTGGGGGATGGGGATGGAAAAAGGGAGTTGGCGGTTCGGGTGACCAGTCGAGAGACCAATGGAGACGTGATGGACAAAATGTCCACTATGGCTTCAAGGCTGGACTGGTCGTTTTTAAACAGTCGTGGAACTGAACATTGCTAAGCTCAGATGGTGATTTGAAAACGAAAAGCTGAAGAAAGGACTGAAAGTTGATAAGGCCAGAAAGCAAGAAAAAAAGAAAGAAAGAACGAAGGAAGGAAAGAAAGAATGAATGAATGAAAGAATGAAAGATAGAAAGAAAGAAAGGAACAAAGAAAGAAAGAAAGAAAGAAAGAAAGAAAGAAAGAAATGAAGAAAAAAAGAAAGGAACGTAAGAAAGAAGGAAGAAGGAAAGAAAGAAAGAAGCCCTTCCATTGGACGCAAAGCAAATGTGGTTCTTTCTCCTTGGCAGACATCTGACATGCCGAATTGATTCCCATCGTGCTCTCCACGGCTGTTCTCTTCAGCGCCAGTACTTGTCTCCTTCCGTTTCCGTTTTCCGCCCACGTCACCTTCACATAACTACACCGACGACTGCGTTTATTTCCAAGATTTCCTTTCTTTCTTCGCCGCTATTTTGGGAGTTTTCAATCAGTTGTGTGCATAGGATTAAGCTACAAGGTTAATTAATCCTACAGAAGTTGAATATTGGTCAGTTAATTATCCAGGTTCCTTCATCCTTTCTTTGACCCTTTCAGAGATGAGGAAGCTTACGTCAAAACAAAATCTTCCGCATAGCCAAAATACTGTAATGATGATATACACAGTGAAAATAATACACATTATATAACATGCACAAAAAAAAGTCAGAATTCTTTCACAACTTTCTTGGACATCTTTATTCTGACGTGTGTATTGATATCCCCCCCCCCCCCCCCCCCCCCCCTTCCCAATAAAGCGAATATCTGGGTTTTGTTTAGCTGGTGAATGAGAAAAATGTCATGTTTCAAACAAAGAGGATTTATTGCATAGCATTAGAAAAAGGTGGGGTTTTTGTTTTGTTTTGTTTTGTTTTGTTTTGTTTTTTTTGAAAAAAGAAAAGAAAAAGCAGTCAATTCAGTAGAGCCAGTTGTAAACACGCTCCGTCTTACACCAAGTTCTGTCCCCTTGTCGTTGTTGTAGTTATTGTTGTTGTTCTTGATATTCTTGTTTAACACTGGGTAAGTTGGCCACATTACCGACTTCATTCCTCCCAATATAGGAGAAGATTATGGCATTCAAACTTTTTATGCAAAAATTCAAGTTAATCTCATAACACGAGAGACGAAAGGAAATGTTTGAGAGAATTTAGAATTTGCACGCTGGGCATTTTCATTGAAGAGTCCAGCTGATTGTTCTGTTTATATTCTTGTTAAGATTTCTTGTTGTTCTTGTTTTTTTCTACATCCTTCTTCTAAGAAGAGTTCTGTTGTGTGCGTGTATTGTCTGTTTTGTCCCAGTGACAAATGATTTGCAAGTTAATTTTCGGACATTTGTTTCATTCGTTAAAGTGATACACTATGAACCAGCATCAAAGATCTTTTTCCCCCAAGCCCCCCCCCCCCCCCCCCCCAAGCCTCCGCCCCTCCCCTCCCTCCCCCGCCCCTAACATACACCCACCCCCTCGTCTTTCAATCCCCACCCTGCACTTCCATTCCCCGTCAAACTGCTGAATCTGGCTGACCCCGGCACAGCCACACATAGAAACGTGTTGTGGCAACCCCCAGCATCGGCCGTCCATTGGAGCAGGTTACTCAGATAACGCCCACCAGAGTAGATCCAAGACTTCTGTTATGTGCATTGGTGCTTGGAGCGATTCATAACTTACAGACGGCAGGCAACACGATATGTGTGGGCAAACACACACTCTCTCTCTCTCTCTCTCCTCTCATCTCCTCTCTCTCTCTCTCTCTCTCTCTCTCTCTCTCTCTCTCTCGCTCTCTCACACACACGCGCGCACGCACGCACGCACGCACACACCGTTGCTCGAGAGGCGGGTGAAAGTGCAGAACACAAACAGCACTGTGTGGTATGCATTGAAGATGAAGTACGCAGAACACAAACAGCACTGTGTGGTATGCATTGAAGATGAAGTACGCAGAACACAAACAGCACTGTGTGGTATGCATTGAAGATGAAGTACGCAGAACACAAACAGCACTGTGTGGTATGCATTGAAGATGAAGTACGCAGAACACAAACAGCACTGTGTGGTATGCATTGAAGATGAAGTACGCACGAACTTGAAACTGAGAAACGGATCGGAACAGCACACCCAGCCAAAACAAACAGTTAAACAAAGAACACAGCTGTGCAAATCATATAAACAAAGAACACAGCTGTGCACATCATATAAACAAAGAACACAGCTGTGCAAATCATGTACAGCAGAGCGAGGGGGCGGGTGTGTGGCTGGATGAATTAGTGTTGTGATATTTGATCTCTGTGTCATGATCAAACACGTTGTCTTTTTACAACTGTTCATTAATGCGCAGTATTTCGAATTAGTTATGAAATACACCAGACAAATAACAGAACAAAATTTCCAGTGCACACTTGAATCTGGGTCGCATTCAACATGTAGACACACACACACACACACACATATCTATCTATCTCTCTATATGTATATATATATATATATATATATATATATAGAGAGAGAGAGAGAGAGAAACAGATACAGTAAACACACACACACACACACACACACACACACACTATATATATATATATATATACAATGAACTAATAAATTCCAAGAATAAGTACCGAGCACCATTCCAGCAACTTACAGAGCAGCTTGGTGTTGCAGTGACCGCGGAAAGTGGTAATTTGACTCCTCTGCCTTTTCAGTTTTAAGAAGAATGCAATCCCAGAAAAGGCTGGTGTGCAAAAGAAAATCACGAAAGAGCAAAACAAGCTACATTTTCTTGTGAAAAGTAAAAATATAAAAAGATATCCTCTTAAGACACAAGTGCTGAGGGCCAGTTCTTGTTATATATATATATATATGGAAGAAGAAATATGAAGGCAGAGGGGAGGGGGAGGAGGGGAGGCTAGCGACTGGGGGTGTGAGGGGAGGCTAGCGACTGGGTACACACCTGTCATCCAGATCTTAAAGGAGATGAAAGAATTTCCAACCATTGATCTTCAAGAGACAGCCTGCATATACATTATCCATTCTTTTCCCATTTCCAAATCACTCTGAGGAGAGTTCATCCCGATTGAGGCTCTGTCGCCAAAGAGTATTCGTTCAGCGTCAACAAGTCACAAACACACCATTCAACAGGACAGTTCATTTCTCTCCTAAGCTTTGAATAGAGAGAGAGAGAGAGAGAGAGAGAGAGAGAGAGAGAGAGAGAGAGAGAGACAGACAGACAGACAGACAGACAGACAACACACACACACACACACACACACACACACACACACACACACACACACAGAAGATTGTATGAGAAGGGAAGGGGTTGGGGGCACGAGAGTTCAACGCCCTTTGCAACGCTGCCATTGGCTCAGCCACCGGAAATAATCCGCCATTGAAATGCATAGAGGTTCCGTCAAGTTTCGGAGCAGGTTGCCGTGAGGTATAACGCGGAGGTAGTCCCGCCTGTCGCCCGCTACTTTCATTAACAAGATCACGCCGGGGGTCTGTTTGGACCAGGGGTGGGGTCTCTGGAGAGACAGGCTTTGTTTTACTTGGTTCCAACAAGCCCAGCTACCAGAGTATTAATGCACGGTGTCTTGTTGTTGGAAACCCTTGGTTGTTTTTGTGTTGCCTTTGTTTTGTTGTGGTGCTTTGTCTTGTTTTGTTTTGTTGGTGGTGATGGTGCTGTTGTTGTTGTTGCTTTTTGCTGTTGTTCTTGTTGCTGTTGATCTTTTTTGTTGTTGTTTGCTGTTCTTCTTGTTGGCTTTCACTTGTACTTTTGCTCGGATGGATCTTTTCTTCCAAAAACTTTCTTTTTTAATTTGATTATGTTAATTATATTAAAAAGGTAAAACGAAATGAAAACAACTACCTGTCTGCCTATCTATCTATCTGTTTGTCTTTCCGTCCGTCCGTCCGTCCGCCTGTCTCTCTCTCTCTCTCTCTCTCCTCTCTCTCTCTCTCTCTCTCTCTCTCTCTCTCTCTCTCTCTCTCTCTCTCTCTTATGACATAAGAAAAAAAGCAACCAAAGGTGCCACCTAAGAAGCATATGATTTAGTCCCTTGCGGATTCATTCCAAGAACTGGCACTCGGCACTTGTGTCTTAAGATGTTATTTTTTTTCTACTTTTCATAAGAAATTGTTGCTTGTTTTGCTCTTTCATGATTTTCTTTTGCTTCTTAGGTGGCACTTTTTTTGTTTTTGTTTTTTTGTTTTTTGAAAACTCAACAAACATGCTACGGTATTGCATACTAGCCTTTTTCTAGGATAGCGTTCTTCTTAAAACCGAAAAGGCAGAGGCGTCAAATTACCACTTTCCGTGGTCACCGAGAAGAAACAATCAGGTTTCCTAATACCGGTATCTGACCAGGAGTTATATGTTAGTGAGTTTCCTCCCCATTGGAGATTGTCTTCCCCTTGGAGACTATAAGCTGGTTGAAGGGTCATTTTGAGAAGCATTTATTATTCCCCATTCACCCTCTCAAGCACATACAGTTAGTTAGGCAGAATTAACTACCACTGCAGATATGAATGCTTATCTCCCCTGATTTCTGCGGTCTGAGACATAGAAACAAGCTTTGTTTTATAATTGAAGATATATATATTTATATTTGTCTGTGCGTGTGTCTGTCTGTGTCTGTTTCTGTGTCACTGTACGTATATCAATCTATCTGTCTGTCTATATGGTACATGTACACTGGTAAGTACCCACGCGTACAATTGACATGGAGTATGACACCAGGGACGAAATGTGAGTAGCAAGGTCATACCACACATCAGACTGAAAAATAAAACTCCTTCATGGAGAAGCGGAAAGACATCCCAAAGGGAACCCTTGTGTCAAAATGCTAAACAAGCTCACTGAATCTCATCACAAACACGTTCAGACAGTTTACGTTAAAAGCAAGGACAAAAGACATTTGGAGGCACAAGGATGATTGACTAGGAAGATGTGTCTACACACACACACACACACACACACACACACACACACACACAAACACTCACACACACACACTTACAGACACATATACACGCACGCACACACACACACACACACACACACACACACACACACACACACACACACACACACACACCACACAAGTGACGACTTAATTTGTCCGTGAGAAATCCGTCTGGACAGCGGAATCCAATTTAGACAACTCTGATGCCTTCAAAGTGCATTGACCCTTTCTCCTTGTCTCCCCTCTTCCCCCCCCCCCCCCCCCCTTCCCTTCACCCGCCCCCATGCCTCTCCATCCTGCTTCCTCTCATTCCCTCCGGCTTTCCATTCTCTCTCCCATCTCCCCTCCTCCTCCCCCTCTTCCTCTTTCTTCCCTCGTCACTCCAGATCTTCCAGCTTCAGAATCCTTCTTTAGCCGTGTGCAGTTATGTTGTCATGTTTGTCTCACTTCTTGCATCTGTTTCTTTTAAAAGACGACAAATAAGATAGAATATACCGGAATATAAGAGAGAGAGAGAGAGAGAGAGAGAGAGAGAGAGAGAGAGAGAGAGAGAGAGAGATCTTCATCTTCTCCTCCTCTTCCTCTCCTCTTCCTCCTCCTCCTCCCCCTCCTGCTCCTCCTCCTGCTCCTCCTCCTCTTCGTTCTTTTTCTTCTTCTCCTTCCTGTTGTTGTTGTTGTTGTTCTCTTCCTCCTCCTCCTCCTTCTTCTTTTTCTTCTTCTTCTTCTTCGTCGTCGTCGTCGTCGTCATCGTCTTCTTCTTCTTCTCTTTTGTTTTGTTTTGTTTTGTTTTTTCCTTGTCTTTTTTGTCTTTTTTTCTTCTCTTCAACCTCGTCATCACACAGTATCAGTATCAGTTCTGTAATCAGTGTCTGCTACTAACTGCTGCAGTACCATAAACAGTGAGTGATGGTGTACAATTAAGACAGCAGTAATGCAGCAGAGAATCCATGTCTTCTTGGAAGGCGAGAGGCAAGACGCACGTATGCACTTAGGAAGCAAAGCAAATTATGCCAAACGACGGGTATTAAGTAATTTTGTTACAGAGTATAACCTACTTTCCTTCAGTACTCTCTCTCTCTCTCTCTCTCCTCTCTCCTCTCTCTCTCTCTCTCCTCTCTCTCTCTCCTCTCTCTCTCTCTCTCTCTCTCTCTGTCTGTCTGTCTGACCCTCTCTCACTCTCTGTCTGTCTCTCTATGCTCTGTCTGTTTGTCTGTCTGTCTGTCTGTCTCTCTGTCTCTCTCTCTCTCTCTCTCTCTCTCTCTCTCTCTCTCTCTCTCTCTCTCTCTCTCTCTTTTATCTAAAGCTAACAGGAGGAGGACCGCATTATGTTTCTTTTATTAATTGTTTTGTTATCGCTTTGGCTTTTTTGTTGTTGTTGAGGGTGGTGGTGACTTTAAATTCTGTATATCTGTTAAAAATGTTTCGCGATTTAGTTTGCAAGTCACTAATGAATCGAATGGAAGAGAAACACGTGTACTTGCTTAGCCTTGAAAATAAAGAGCAACAGCAGCATCTCTCTCTTTCTCTTTCTCTGTCTCTGTCTCTGTCTCTCTCTCTCTCTCTCTCTCTCTCTCTCTCTCTCTCTCTCTCTCTCTCCCTTACACACACACACACACACACACACACACACACACACACACACACACACACACACACACACACACACAGAGTACATTCTGCTGAAAAATAACAAGGTGCCAATCAGTTTGAATTTCCATTGCTTTAAGGCATGTTCGCAGGAGAAAACAGAAATCTCTCAATTTAGCTTTATAAAGCTTTTCAGCTGCATTCCATTCTCGGTTCTTAAATTTACTGCTAACTGAATTATGGACAAGATCACTGTTAATTATTGCCAAGTCCTGAACAATTGCTTGTAAGCTTATGCGTGTACCCCGTCATGAGGGCAATGACCTAGACATAAACTCTCTCTCTCTCTCTCTCTCTCTCTCGTGTCATCGTCGTCCCACAAAACAGAATCACGCAAGAAGGTTATGGGCATTCGTTTCGTTGTCACGCATCACTGATTGACAGTTGCTTCGCACGTGATTCCGGATAGGCGCTGTGTGACTGGCGTCACTGGTTATGGGTTTTAGGGAGTCACGCCCAGTTGGTTTTTCGGAGGATAATGTCGGGGCTGTCTTTGAAGTGCCGATGACTCTCTGACATGCGTAGATCATTAATTAATCGTTTGCTCTGTGGTTAGTGACCTAGACTGGTGCTTATTGCTCGTTGTGTCAGTGACGTTCTTTCATGTTGTATTTAGCCGAGCGAACGGCAGGGGTTCTATTATAATTGTTATTGTGTGAAAATCAGTTCCATATAAACATGTCTTTAAGAAATCATATCAGACCTGAACAAAAAAAACCCACTTGAAATCGGGTCTTTTTCCAAAAGCTTTGATCAAATATTCACCTCTTTCACAATTGAAAAACCCACATCGAGTGGAACATCTTTGGACGAGGTCGTTAAGGATTCCTCAATCCTACCTGGGTCTGTCTTCCTGCAAATCCCACGGCTCTGGAAGGACACGGCTGACAGTGTGTGGCTTATCGTTCCATCTGAAGCACTGCGCCTCCTCCCGTAGCACAAGACACGAATGAAATGTGTGTTACAGGTTTGGCCGGTGTGAAACCAGCACAATACTGCTTCTTCTTTGTCTCCACTGATGACAGAGAGGGTAGAAACGTGTGTGTGTGTGTGTGTGTGTGTGTGTGGTGTGTGTGTGTGTGTGTGTGTGTGTGTGTGTGTGTTTTAAAGCTTTGAACGGATCTGAAAAGAAGTGTATTGTCCGTTTCTGTATTCAGTCATGTTGCCAGAGATCTTCCACGCAACTCTGACCCATGGTTTCCAGATCTGCTGGGGAAGATAGTCTGGACACTTCTTTGTTTATGGCATTCTTGGCAAGGCAGTCGGCTACCTGGGAACTTGGGCGAGAACCATGCCGTTGCCATCAGATTTCAAAGGTGTAGAGCTATTTAAAAAAAAAAAGAAAAACAGAAAAGAAGTTCAGGAATACAGGGTGGTTGAGGTCAAAAGGATGTTTCAAGTCTCAACAACGAATTTTAGAAAGGCTGGGAAGAGATTTATTACAGTTGCAAAGACTCGACTTGAGTTTATTGGGCCTGGGGGAGGGGGGGGGGAGGGGGGGGGTCAGATATAAAAATGAACAATTGTCAAAAATGTATTGAACAAATGGTGCTTTTCTCTTACAGTTGTCTGCAAATTGCTAGCTTTGATGCCTTTTGCTTTTGATCTTTTTTTCACTTTTCTTACCTTTTAATTTACCTCACTCCCCCTAATTTGTCCCACCAATTACCCCTCATTTGTCCCACCCCACCCAGTCCCCCTAATTTGTCCTAACCACCCAGACCCCTAATTTGTCCCACCCACCCACTCCCCCTAATTTGTCCCCAATTTCCCTAATTTGTTCCACCCACTCCCCCTTATTTGTCCCACCCACCCATTCCCCTTACTTTGTCCCACCCAATCCCCCTAATTTGCCCCACCCATTCCCCCTAATTTGTTCCACCCAGTCCCCCTAATTTGTCCCACCCATTCCCCCTAATTTGTCCCACCCATTCCCCCTAATTTGTCCCACCCACTCCCCCTAATTTGTCCCACCCATTCCCCCTAATTTGTCCCACCCATTCCCCCTAATGTGTCCCACCCATTCCCCCTAATTTGTTCCACCCAATTCCCCTAATTTGTCCCACCCATTCCCCCTAATTTGTCCCACCCAATTCCCCCTAATTTGTACCTCCTTTTCTGATGTTCCCTACATTTCTCCTCCACCTTTCCATCTTTCTACATCTCTTTTGCCTTCTTCTACTTTCTCTTCACTTTTCCCACTTTATTATTTATACCTTTTGTACATGTTCTTATATATGTTCTATATGTTCTTATCTGTTCTCCTTTTTTAGCCTACCCTCCTCCGTTGTTTTACTTGCAGAAAGTTTTCCGGTGTTGCCTACTTTACCTAGCTGTTGACAAGGTTTCGTACCTTGTCCTATTTGTTACTACTTTCCTTCTAGTTTTAACCATTCCCCACTTTTCTTCCTTTTCCTGTCTAATGCTTTCTGTTCCAGTCTTTTTCTTAACTTTACCTTTGGGAGAGGAAGAAGAAGGGCAATGGGCCTGTTCCAGTCTTTTTCTTAACTTTACCTTTGGGAGAGGAAGAAGAAGGGCAATGGGCCTGTTCCAGTCTTTTTCTTAACTTTACCTTTGGGAGAGGAAGAAGAAGGGCAATGGGCCTGTTCCAGTCTTTTTCTTAACTTTACCTTTGGGAGAGGAAGAAGAAGGGCAATGGGCCTGTTCCAGTCTTTCTCTTAACTTTACCTTTGGGAGAGGAAGAAGAAGGGCAATAGACCTGTTCCAGTCTTTTTCTTAACATTACCTTTGGGATAGGAAGAAAAAGGGCAATGGGCCTGTGCCGGAAAACCTTGGTCCGGGAGAAACAAATGGCTGTTTGGTGTCTTTAATGCGAGAGAAGGTCTCTGCTGTATGCAGCTGTAGACAGGCCTTTTTTCTGCTTGGTGTCTGGCTGGCTGTTTACCGCCTTAAAAGAAAGACCCGCTGCCTTACTGGAGAGACCTCGTTTTGATTGGTAACAGAAAGAGTCAGATTACGTATTGAACCAAAGATGGCGCTGTGCTCAAGGCTTCATGACACTCAAATTTGGGCAAGCCCGAATAATAAATGAATAGGAACATGAGCAATGTTCACTTGGTTATTCATGTGGTTCGTGCAGTGCTTAAAACAAAAAACACTTGTTTGTCTTCCTGTCACAAGCATATCTGAGCATCTCGTACAGAAAGGGCATTGCAGATAATCTGGAGGAATGAATCTAGATGCAAAGTGAGACGACTGCAGGCGGAAATCTAAACAAATCTTAAATAAATGTTAGCGAACCGCCTAGAGAACGTGGGCACACGAGTCACGCCTTCCTTGCACTGAACTCTGAAGCGATTAAAGCTAAGTGAATTTTCGTTGTCCTATTTGTTTGTGTCTTGCCTGAAGAAGACCTAAGAGGTCGAAACGCGTCGTATTTTGTCTTGTGACTCGTTTGTCCATGCTGCTCTGGGCGGTTCGCCAACATTTATTTAAGATCTGTAGGAATGAAGTCTCGGCGTCGTCTTTTCTTTCTTTCTTTCCCCCCCCCCCCCCCCCCCCCCCCCCCCCCCCCCCCCCATAATGATCAATCCTTCCGCCTGCATGTGCACCGTGTGCCTGTGTTAAATGCACACACCTGCTGCTGATCGAAGATGTGGGTCACGTGTCATCGCGATTCACAAGTTTGTTGCTTCTTCGGGGAGTTCAACCTCCTGTGCACGTAGCCTGTGCTGTAGGCAGGAAAGGCCCCCCACCACAAAGACATCCCAGGCCATTTTAACTTCTGTACTTGTCAACTTGTGTGTGTGTGTGTGTGTGTGTGTGTGTGTGTGTGTGTGTGTGTGTGTGCGCGTGCGTGCGTGCGTGCGTGCGTGCGTGCGCGTGTGTGCGTGAGTGTGTGTGTGTGTGTGTGCGTGCGTGCGTGCGTGCGTGCGTGCGTGCGTGCGTGCGTGCGTGCGTGCGTGTGTGTGTGTGTGTGTGTGTGTGTGTGTGTGTGTGTGTGTGTGTGTGTGCGTGCGTGCGTGCGTGCGTGCGTGCGTGCGTGCGTGTGTAATCGTTGACATCAAATAAGCCTGATCAATGTTTCTCTGGAAAAAATCCTGCCTTACAAAGAGAAAATGAACAGCGGGGGGTAAACACATAACATTAGTTATGCAGTATTATCAGAAACTATTTCAAAGGCATCTGTCCTTACCTTAACGTACGAAATATGAGAACTTCACGGTGTGTTTAAAGGACAAAAGCATGACCCCAAAGATCTCTCCTATGAACAGGACTTGATACGTTTAGCATTGGAACACACCAGAATGCCTTACCCATGAAATGATCAGTCATGCACGCAACGCACAACATTTGACATTCTACACCTAAATACCAAACAAACCAAAAATTTTAAACCTAAGCAATGTCGTTACGACAAAGGAAAAGTTTGTAGATGTTCCATGGCAGAAGTCCTTCCCTCCCCCCTCCCCCCTCCCCCCTCCTCCCTCGGTGGTGGAGAGTGGGTGGTTTTAAAATATCGATCAAAATCTACGGTGAAAACTGTCGAGTCAACCAGAGATGTACTGGCAAATACACGTCACATCCACAGACAGACATTTACATAGATACAGACGATACTTGTTACAACCGACATGTCTGCGCGCACACACACACACACACACACACACACACACACACACACACACACACACACACACACACACACACACGCACGCACGCACGTGCCCACGCACGCACGCACGCACGCACGCACGCACGCACGCACGCACGCACGCACACACACACACACACACACACACACACACACACACAGAAAGAGAGAGTGAGAGAAAGAGAGAGAGAGAGAGAGAGAGAGAGAGAGAGAGAGAGAGAGAGAGAGAGAGAGCAAGTAAGTACCAGGGTACAGGTGCAGGTAAACAATTCTTCATCAATGTGAGTGTAGGCTGCCATTGATTCAAAATGAAAACCAGGAAGATGAAAGGGGAGGGGTGGGGGTGGGGGTGGGGGTGGGGGCAGAGGAAGTTTTAGTCAATATAAATTTCTTTAACCAGCAGCATTCTCACTCAGGACTGACTGAAGTCCGTGAACCCTGTCAGTGACAGCAGTACAGCACAGCGAAATGAACGACGACCCCGAACTGGTTGAATTAGCTTTGAATGTCCACAGACATGCAACCCCCCACCCCCCCCCCCCCCCCCCCCCCCCCCCCCCCCCCATTGGTTGTCCGAATTTTATCTGGAAAAAAAAATTGATATTGGCCAAAAATCTATGCAAGATGAGCAAAACGTATCTCACACACACACACACACACACACACACACACACACACACACACACACACACACACACATATATATATATATATATATAGAGAGAGAGAGAGAGAGAGAGAGAGAGAGAGAGAGAGAGAGAGAGAGAAGAGAGAGAGAGAGAGAGAGAGAGAGAGAGAGAGAGAGAAAGAGAAGTTGCAATCATAATGTTTTAAAAGAAACAGAAGAGAGGTGGGAGTGGGGCGGAGGGGGGGGGGGGGGTACAGTAAGGAAGCGGTAGTGTGTGTGTGTGTGTGTGTGTGTGTGTGTGGTGTGTGGTGTGTGTGTGTGTGTGTGAGAATGGGCTCTTTTGTAGTATGTCATATGAACCGAACATTTGCATAGTTTGGCATCCATCTTCCGGGTTCGTACCTACCTCTGGACAAAATGTGTTGAGAGAGAGAGAGAGAGAGAGAGAGAGAGAGAGAGAGAGAGGGGAGAGAGAGAGAGAGAGGGGGGGGAGGCAGGGAGAGAGAAAGAGAAAGAGGCACATACATTATACAGATGCACGCGCGCGCACGCACCCACCAACACACTCTAACTCTCTGTCTCTGTCTCTGTCTCTGCTCTCTCTCTCTCTCTTCTCTCTCTCTCTCTCTCTCTCTCTCTCTCTCTCTCTCTCTCTCTCTCTGATCAGAAGAACAACCATGATAACACAAATACTGACACATTGAGTTGATAGCACTGTAAATGTCCACAGTGAATAATAAATAAAAAAAATCCCGCTCCTAATCATGCGTTGACCTGATGACAAAATACCT
>CM031615.1:588722-591222 GCA_018398815.1 Conus ventricosus
TCATGCGTCAAGGAATCAGAAAAGAGTATCCTAACCTAAACATAGTCATTAGCAAGGTATCGCCCGTTAGAGACTCCCAACTCAACGTGAAGAGAGAACTGTATAATGCTCTAGTGACGTCCAGTCTCAGCGAAGAAAAGAAGGTGACCTTCATCAACCACCACAACCTACCTGTGGGCAACTGGCATCTTACTGACAACTTCCATCCCACCCACCGTGGAGCCAGCATTCTTGCCAGAAATATGGGGCGCCACATCAGAAGACTGCTGTGGACCACTGCAAAAAAGGAGGCAGACGACCCCGCTTCCACCCGTCCAGGCTCTCCCAACACTTTGCAGTCGACGCCTCCTACGGTCTTCACCCCTGGAGAAACCCGTTTGGCGCTCTCCATAACTGGTGATGGGGAACTTTCAAAAAATTTAAGCAGGAATCCTGATTGTATGTTCATTACACCCACCACTTGTGTTACTAGGCAACCAAATTACTTGACTGTTTAGAGTCTGAGTAATCAGATTTCATTTTGACTCTTTCCCCTAATTCCCATTTATTGACTGCCAAGTTGACCCAACCTTGTTTACTCATCAAGGTTACCTGTTTATTAACTAAGTATTAAGCCTTAAGTGACATATTTTTTGTTGATTTTTGAGAGAGTTTATGTCTACCCTAGAATCCTTCAGGGTCTTTCAATGGAACTGTCGGTCTATCACCACTGGCCTTGATCAATTGAGTCAACATCTTGGACAGGAAACATACCATGCACTAGCCTTGCAATCCTTAATGTCCGAAGAGACAAGCTGCCAAAACTCGAGGGCTTTTACTATCCCCCCATTACCCAAAATGTGGGGAATTACGATAAAATCAATGTAGCAATATATATCCGTGAAGGTGAAAAATATCTTCTATGCCAAAGTCCTGTTCCACCAGACATCACAGGAGCTCATTCCTGCGCGGTCAAAGTTCAGGTCAACACAAACATGACAATCAATATAGTGTCAATTTACCTACCGCAAGGCCCCAATGATCAGAATACAGAATGGCTTCGTAGTTTAGATTCTGATAACAAATTTATAATTGCAGGGGATTTTAACGCCCATTCTCCATTTTGGGAAAAAGAAAATAATAAAATAACTAGCAACCGCTTTGTAGAAAATTTAGTAGATTCGTCCCTCTATCTTTTGAATGATGGTAGAATAACGCGTATCCCTGACAATCCTAATCATAAGCCGAGCGCTATAGATCTAACCTTTATTCCCCTGATCTAGCGCCACTATGTGACTGGAATCCGCTAATCGATACACTCAACAGCGACCATTTACCTATTGTAACTGAACTAGAAACCGTAAGACCTACACTTAATACAACTGAATTGAATAAAGATAAAATTCCAAAATTTAACTACAAATTTGCAGACTGGAACAAATTTTCCTTTTTACTGAGATCGTTTTACATAGATTCTTATGACGTAGATAACAAAGATGTTGATGAGTTGTATGACCATTTTCAAAATGCTTTAATAACTGCCGCAAGGCAATCGATACCAACGATAAAGCCTGTACCTTCTAAAAAACATGTGGGTAATGTCTGGTGGAATGAGGCTTGCGAAGAGGCCAAAAAGGAAAAATATTAAATTAAAAGATTACTTACGTAGTAAGGGACCTGGGCGCGCTGAAAAACTTCTTGAGAAGAAAAGAGCAAAAAATAAATCCAACAGAACCATTGCTTTTGCTAAAAGGCAATACTGGTCGTCCTTTTGCAATAATGAAGTATTCAGTTATAAAGACATACAAAAGGTATGGGGAAGAATGAAAACAATGAAACATGGAGTAAATCTACCTCAATACCCTGTCAAATTCAACAATTGCAAATTTCCAACAAATTCAGAAAAATCTGAAGCTTTTGTTGACATTTTCGCCAGAAACAGCAGTTTGGAAAAATTGTCTGTACAGACAAATGCAAAAAAAGATTATGAAGAAAAGGAGCATACCTGCGGTAGAGCAATCCATGAGACTGATTTGTATCTGAATACCCCCATAACATTTGATGAAGTGCAGGAATGTATATCTAAACTGGGCACTAAGAAAACGTCTGTAGGGCTAGATGGGGTGTCCAATGACATGCTACGACATCTTCCATCTAATGTCTTATGTTTTCTTCATTGTTTTATTCATAAGTGCTGGAGTGATGGCAAATTGCCCCAAGTATGGAAAAGTTCAATCATAGTTCCATTCACAAACATGGAAAAAGCCGGAGTGACATTAATAATTATCGACCCATTGCTCTTACGTCCCACACAGGTAAACTAATGGAACGCATCGTATTAAACAGACTAACCCATTACTGTAATAAGCATCAAATCATTCCAAAAAACCAAGCTGGGTTTCAAACAGATAGAACTACAGTAGAACACTTAGTGAAACTAACAACTCATGTCAACAACAATTTGCACGCCGAAAAAATGTCCTAGCAACCTTTTTTGATTTAAGGAAAGCGTACGAACGTG
>CM031615.1:598722-601222 GCA_018398815.1 Conus ventricosus
CATTCATTCATTCATTCATTCATTCAGTCATTCATTCATTCATTCATTCATTCATTCGTTCGTTCGTTCGTTCGTTCGTTCGTTCAAATATCCATTCATTCATTCACTGACATTCATTCGTTCATTCATTCGTTCGTTCGTTCGTTCATTCATTTGTTCATTCAAACATCCACTCATTCATTCACTGACATTCTTTTATTCATTCATTGATTTGTTTGTTCGTTCGTTCGTTCGTTCGTTTGTTCATTCAAACATCCATTTTATTCATTCACTGACATTCATTCGTTCACACGTTCAACAGGGCATTCATTCTTCTACTCATCAAAGTTCGTTTTTTTCTTTGTTTGTTCGTTCGTTTTGTTGTTGTTCTTTGTTTTGCTTTGTTTTTTGTTTGTTTTACATGTTTTAAAACCTTCTTTGCCTGTTTTGAACCTTTTGTACTCTGAAAATCTCTCGTTTGTCATTTGCATAAACCTACCGATGGTTTGTTTTAAAAGACCTGAACCGTCACAATAAATCCTCAATCTACCATATATCAGCCTATAGATATCGCCGTGCGACAGCCGACGCATTCTTCGCCCGCCAGATAAAGTAAAGCCGGCCTATCCCGTCAAACAAAGCTATCAACAAACTCCGCGCCGCCCAGCGTCTGTCCAGACAGTTTCGTAGATTTTTCCAAGCCCGGTCTCAAAGGTAGTAGATTTCATACGTCTCGTTTTGTCTCTCGCAGCTTTGTGACTTTTATCTCGCAGATGAATTAATGTGTCCAACTCGGGTACCTGGGGGAAATTAAAGGGGGATTGTCTCCATGTTCTTGAATTAGTCCTTTTCGAGGAAAGCTTATCGGGTGATAAAAGGGGGGCTGAGGTAGAGAGGAGAGATGGAATTTAGGAAGAGGGAGGAGGGGGGGGGGTGGGGTGGGGGTGGGGGGGAAAGGAGGGGGGCGCTCTAGATTGAGCGGCAGAGGTAAGGTGGGGGCGGGGAGTGGGGGGGGGGGGGGGGGGGGGGGGGGGGGGGGGGGGGCGGTTAAGCGGGCAAGGCATGTGGTCTGTTTTTAACCTTTTTGTTCCGTTTGAATCGATGTGAAAAGCGTTGAGAGAGAGAGAGAGAGAGAGAGAGAGAGAGAGAGACAGAGACAGAGACAGAGAGACAGACAGAAGAGAGACAGACAGACAGAGACAGAAGACAGACAGACAGACAGACAGACAGACAGTCGAACATGGGAACAGACAGACACACTGACGCCGACAGAACGTGGCTGGTCAAATACCAGCGATACCTAGCTCTAAGCCTCAGACACAGCCGACAGACACAGACACTGATAGTAACGGAAACACTAGCACTGACATCAACACAGAGATGTGTCCATAAAGTGCTATACCCACACGAAAGTCAGCTTCCATGATTTTATAATTAAAGTTGATGCAAGCCAGGGCACACAGCTAACAAATTCATCTGCACATACACGAGAAACATAACACCCAGCTTCCCTTTAACACATATTTCTCGCCACCTGTAAACCGATAGCCTCTAGAGCAATAAGAACAAAAGACCTTGGAGTGTATAAGCATTATCCAAATATGAAGAAGAAAAAGATACATCCCTCAAAGGTGTGGATGGGAGCCGGGAAAATGACTGTCCAAATATACAGGGGATTTGTCGTTCCATAAGAAAGCATGCAGATTAGCTGTGGTGTAACGGTTAGATAGGGACTGCAAAGAATTTTTTTTAAAAACCCTGGAAGAAACAATGTAGGTGTTCCAGTGTTTATAGGTTTGCTAACTGCAAGGGTTTACATGCACATAGGTGTTCCAGTGTTTAGGTTTGCTAACTGCAAGGGTTTACATGCACATACGAGGTTTTTGTTGTTGTTTTGCTTTTGTTTTTGTTTCTAATTTTTCTTTATCAATTTTCTGATGATATAACTTACAAGAGTGTAGCTTTTGAATGTTTTTTTTTTCAAGAATCTATGCGTACTACTCGTATGCCCATGCGTTTTCAGTTGCCATACTATGTAGGCTCTGGAATTTTGGTAAGCTCCGGTGCTTTGATTTTGTTAAATGTTTTCCATTGGTTGGTTAGTTGATTTGTCTGGGCTTTGTTGTCGCATTTGTTATTTTTGTGTTTATGGTGCTTCTTCTTTACTATTAATGGCATTTTAGTATACATTAAAAAATGATGTATAGCAGTGCAGTAAATAAACCGAACGTTAGGATCGGAGGGGAAGGACGGATGGGGTGTTGTTGCGATAATGCCAAGAGACATCTTGCCAATCTTCAAACCGGAATTCAATTTTTTTTTTTCATCTTTTTGGCGGAATGCCACCAATCTTTTCAATAATTCTTAGTTGAGTTGCCAAGTTTTATTTTTGGACTGGGATCAAAGTCATCCCTCAGATCCATTCGTGAAGCGATCATTCACTGTCGCGCACGATAGCAGGGGTGAGTGGGTGGGGTGGGTGGAGGTGAATTGATGCCTTCTGGATGGGTCACTTCCAGGT
>CM031615.1:606222-616222 GCA_018398815.1 Conus ventricosus
TTTGGAAAAATTGTTTCTGACTCAATGTTTTTTTACAAAAAAATTTGGGAAAAAAAAAATAAAAGGGCCTTTCGTAAAGGCAAAAAAACAACCCAAAAACGAAAAAAAAAACACAAAATTAACAAGGCCCCAAAAACCGCCCTTTTTAAAAAACCGTTTTTAACAAAACAGACAGTGAATGTTTGGGGGAAATATGTAAATTTTAAAAACATCAAAATGAAAAAACCCTTTCCCGGGAAACAAAACTGTTTCAATGGCCTCGTCAGCATTTTCACGGGGGGGGGGGGGGGGGGGGGGGGGGGGGGGGGGGGGGGGGGGGGGGGGGGGGGGGGGGGGGGGGGGGGGAAAAAAAAAAAAAAAAGAAACAGGGGGAAAGAAACTAAACTAAAATGAAATAAAATAAGTAAAATGAAATGAAAAAAAAAAAAATAAAAAAAAATTTAAAATTTTTTAAAAAAAAAAGAAAAAAAAAGAAATGAGAAAAAAAAAGGGGGTTTTCGGGGCATCGTTTTTTTTTCTTTTTTTTTTCTTTTTCCTTTCTTTTTTTTTTTTTTTCTTTTTTTTTTTTTAAAGTGTGAAAAATCCTTTTTAAGGAAAAACCAAAAATTTCTTTAAAAAGCTTTTGGAATATAAAAAAACCTAATAAAAAGGGCTAAACGCGGGGTTTGAAAGGGCGCTTGAACTAAGAAAAAACGGGTTGGAATACGGAAGCTAAGAGAGGGGAGGGGGGAAGAAAGAGAGAGAAAAGAGAGAGGAGAGTGAGAGAAGAAAGAAGAAGACAGACAGACGACAGACAGACAGACAGAGACAGACAGAGAGAGCCCAAGGAGAGAAGAGACAGAGAAAAAGAGGAGCGAGAGAGAAACAGACAACAGACAAAACATGGAGAGAAGAAAACCCCAGACCAGACAAAGGGAAAAGAGAAGACAACACCAGGCAACAGACAGACAGCCCAGAGAGCTTTTGGGTAAAATCAAGCCAAGACCCGGGGAACTTTTAATAAATCCCAAAATGGACTTCATTTACACAATCCAAAAACAAAAAAATTTCTAAACTTTAGTTTTTCCCTTTCCGGCCTGATCGTTTGTCATTTTCTTTCTTTTTAACTTTCTGTCTTTCTTTCTGTTTTTCCTTTATTTTTTTTCCCTTTTTTTTTTCAAGAGCATAGAGGTGTAATTGAAAATCCCCCCTTTTTGGGTGACCGGAAAGGTCATAAAAACCTTTGGATAAAAACGGCCTTTCATTTGGACGCTTTAATTGCTTTGGATTTCTTTTGTTGGTTTTTTTTCTTTCTTTCTTTTCTTTTTGTTTTTTGTTTTTTTTGTTGTTGTTGGGTTTTTTTTTAGTTTTTCTTTTTAATTTTTCATATCGCCATTTTAAAATTTGTTTAAAACAAGACCCTTCGTGACGGACCATAAACAACAAGACCTGACTTCTTTTATGGTAAAAAAAACAGGGGATAGTAAGAAAAGGGAAAGAACGACAAGATAAATAAATGAATGAATAAATGAATGAATAAAATGAATGAATAAAATAAATGAAGAAGGGAATGAATTGGGAAATTAGTGTGTGAGTGAGTGAGTGTAAAGATAAAAAAAAGGGTTGCTTATAGCCCAGCCGCCCGGGAAAAGGGGCCCATCAGGGCGATGAGTGAGTGCGGAGTGAGTAAAAAATTAAATAAATAATCAACAAAATTAATTCATTTTTTTGGGTGATTAAATTGATTGATTGATTGAATAATAAAGAAAAAGAACCGGGTTTTGAAATTCCAAACACCCTTGGAGTGAGTCCGTCCGTTGCGATGAAGATAAACAGGGGGAAGGGGGGGGGGGGGGGTTGAGGGGCAGGCAGGGGGGGGGGGGGGTTTGCGGGAAAGAAAGGGGAGGAGTAAGAAGGAGAGAATGGGGTGTAGGTTTGGGGGTGTTTTAGTTTGATCCTAATCAACAATTGGGGCCTTTTACAAGGGGGTTTTTACTTTGCGGAAAACATCGAGATACAACAAAACGGCATACCTGAATATAATGTAAAGGGGTGTACGAAAAAGAAAAGTAAACGTTTTAAAGGGGGTTTGACTAGTTTTGGGAAAATGATCACACAAAACTTCAAAGGGGTGGTTCTCTTTCCCACTTTCGTGTTCACAGTGTGTACATTTAAGAAAAATTCATTCGGGTTTAGGCAAAAAGAAAAAAAAATTGGATTCAACTATTATGGTTATTATATATCATGATTCCCTACTAAAGACAGCCTGATTGTGATTTTTTTAATGGCATTTCCCTTTTACCCCTTTTTTTTTTCCTTTCGCAAAAAAAAAACCAAGGGGGTCTTTTTCGGTTTTAAAAAAAAAATCAAAATTTTAATGAAAAAAAAAAAATTAAACGGGTGTTAAATGTCATGGTGGGTTTTAAAAAAAAAAAAACCCTTTTTTTGCTTTTAAAAAGCATGAACTTTTTTGACAGCAAAAAAAGAGAGAGAGAAAGAGAAGAGAGAGAGAGAGAGAGAGAGAGGAGAGAAAAAGAAAAGAGACAGACAACAGCCAGACAGACCCACACAACACAACCACACACACACACACACAAACACCCCCACACACACACACACACAAAACAATTAGAAAGACAATAGAGAGACAAAAACACAGAGAGAGGGGCAGAGAAAAAAGAAGGAGGCAGACGAGAGCCCGAGAAAAGAGAGAAAACGGGATGGAGGGGGTTTGCATTTGGGGACTGGAGGGGGGGGGGGGGGGGGGGGGGGGAAAGGGGGGGAGGGGGTAAAAAGGGGAAAAGGGGAAAATTGGGGAAGCCGGAAACTCCAAAGGACCTCAAATTGGACCACCCCCTTTAGAAAAACGTTTATGTTTTCCCACCCCAGTCCCCCTTTTAAAATTAACTAACGAAAAAGAAAAAAAAAACACAAACGCTTCATTTGTCAAACACAATAAGAAAGGGATATAATTTTTCTTTAGGTTACAAGTCCCTGTCGATTTCTTTAAAATAATTTTTAAACTCGCTTTTTTTTTTCTTTTTTCCCTTTTAGCAACGCGAATGGGGTGCATTATTTCCCTTTCCTTTTGCTAACTTGTTTCAATGGGGGTTAAAACCCAGATTTAAAGGGAAAAGGGGAAAAAGAAAAAGGGGAAAAGAAGGAAAAAAAGAAAGAGAAAAGACAGAAAGGGGGAATGGGGGGGGGAAAAAAAAAAGAACAAAGAAAAAAAAAGAAAACGACGAATGAACAGATGACAAAGGAAAAAAGAAAAGAAGGAATCGAATGGGAAACAAAAAAAGAAAAAAACAAGGAAAGAAAAAGCAAACAAACCAAAAACCAAAAAAGATAGAGAAAAAAATGAACCCAAGGGGAAAAAAAGCAATGTAAAAAAAAAATAGGAAAAGGGTAAGATAAAAAAAACGAACGATGCCACAAAGAATAGAAAAAAAAAGGGAAAATAGGGAGAAAAGGGGGAAAACTGGGAAAGGGAAAAAAAGAAAAAAACAAGAAAAAAAGGGGAGAAAAAGAATGGGAAAAAAAAGTGAAAAACCGGGCAATAAAAAAAAAAAGGAAAAAAGAAAAAAAAGAAAGAAAAGGGAAAAAGAGAGGACAGACAGAAAAGGGGGAAAGGCAGAAGAAGGGAAAAAAACAACAAAAAGAAAGAAACAAAAAAAATCGGAGAGAAAGGGAAAGGGGAAAGGAGGGAAAACAAAAAAGGGGGGATGGGAAAAAACAAAAAAAAAAAAATGAAAAAAAAGGGGAAGAAAAAAAAGGAAAAAGAAAAGGGAAAAAATGGAAAAAACAAAAACCGGCCTCTGTGGCGGAAAGAAAAAAACCCGGGGGTTTGGGAAAAAAAAAAAATTTGGGGGGGAAAAAAAAAAAATAAAAAAAAAGTAAAAAAATTTTTTAAAAAAATCCCCCCCCTTGGAATTTAAAAAAGGTCCCTCCCCCAGGCCCGCCCGCCCCAAAAGCCCCCCCCCGGCCAGCCTGGGGAAAAAACCCCCGGGAAAAACCCCCCCGAAAGGAAGACCCCCCCCCCGGGGGGGCCCCCCAGTTCCCCTGGCCCCCCTTGGATCCAAAATGGCCCCCCTTTCCCCCCAAAATTGGCCGAGGGTTTAATTCCCCCAACCCCCCCTTTAAAGGCAAAACCAAAAAAAACCCAACAAAAAAAAAGGGCCCCCCGGCCCCCCCCCCCCGGGGGGGAGGCCCCAAAGCCCCCCCCCCGGGGGAAACACTGAAATTAATCTTTTAGGTTTATTTGGGGGGGGTTTTTATCCCGGCCCGCCCTTTCCCCCCCAAATTTTAAAAATCTCTTTTTCTAGGGAACAACCCAAAAAGAAAACAAAAAAACAAAAAAAAAAAAAAAGGGGAAAAAAAACCCCAACCACAGGAAAACGTTTTTAGGCCCGTTCAAGTTTAAAAACAACAACACTTAAAAAAAAAACAGGGAGCTTGAATTACATTTTTAAACTGGAAATTTCTGGTTTGTTTCCAATATTTGTTTTTAAATGATTTTAAAAGGAAAACCCAAAGGGGGTTTTTGAGTGGGGGTGAGGGGGTGGCAGAAAGGGAAAAAAAGGGGAAAAAAAAGGGGGGGGGGGGGGGGGGGGGGGTCAGGGGGAGGAAAGGGGAAAAAAATTTTTTATGCACGAACAAAGAACCCCGAGTTTTTCTTGGCCCTTTTCACCAAAAACCACCACGCACGCACCCACACCACAAACACACCGGGGCGCCCCGGGGGCGCCCCGCACGCCCCGTAAAAACACAAACAAACCCCCGCACAAAAACACACACACACACCCCACACACACAAAACCATCCCCTCCCTTCCCTGCAAACCCCCCTCGTACCCCCCCCCCCCCCCCTCCCACCACCTAGTCCCGTGATGGGGGGGGTCCACGTTGCCAGCAATTGGGGAAAAAACCCTTTGGGGAAAAAGAGAAAAAAAAGAAGGAAAGGGAAAGATGGGCAGAAAGAAATGAAGGGGAAAAGGAAAAAAAGGGCAGAAAAAAATAAAGGGAAAAATGGACCCAAAAAAATAAAGGGAAAAAGGGAAAAATGAAAAAAAGAAATGAAGGGAAAAAAAAAGAAGGGGCAAAAAAAATGAAAGGGAAAAAGGGAAAAATGGGGCAGAAAAATGAAGGGAAAAGGGAAAAATGGACCGAAAGAAATGAAAGGGAAAAAGGGAAAAAGGGAAAAAGAAAGAAGGAAAAAGGAAAGATGGACAGAAAAAAAAATAAGGAAAAAAGGGAAAAATGGGCAGAAAGAAATTTAAGGAGAAGAAAGAATTGGGCAGAAAAAAATGAAGGGAAAAGGGAAAAATGACAGAAAGAAATAAGGGAAAAAAAACGATGGCAGAAAAAAATGAAAGGAAAAAGGGAAAAAAGGGCAGAAAGAAATAAAGGGAAAGAAAATGGACAGAAAAAAATGAAGGAAAAGGAAAGAAAGGGCAGAAAGAAATGAAGGGAAAAAGGGAAAAATGGAAAAGAAAGAAAGAAGGGAAAAGGGAAAAATGGGCCCGAAAGAAATGAAGGGAAAAAGGGAAAAGGACAAAAGAAATGAAGGGGAAAAGGGAAAAGGGGCCCAAAAAAAATAAGGAAAAGGGAAAAAATGGACAGAAAGAAATTAAAGGAAAAAAAATGGGCAAAAAAGAAATGAAGGGAAAATGGACAGAAAAAAAATGAAAAAAGGAAAGGGTGGAAAAAAAGAAATGAAGGGAAAAAGGGAAAAATGGACAGAAAGAAAAAAGGGAAAAGGGAAAAATGGACCCAAAAAAAATGGGAAAGGAAAAGGAAAGATGGAAAAAAAGAAATGAAGGGAAAATGTACAGAAAGAAATAAGAAAAGGAAAATGGACAAAAGAAATGAAGGAAAAAATGGACAGAAAGAAATGAAGGAAAAGGAAAATGGAAAAGAAAGAAATGAAGGGGAAAAGGAAAGATGGACAAAAAAATTAAGGGGAAAAGGAAAAGATGGACAGAAAAAATGAAGGGAAAGGAAGATGGACAGGGAAAAATGAAGGGGAAAGGGAAAGAGGACAAAAAAAATGAAGGGAAAAAGGGAAAGATGGACCCCGAAAGAAATGAAGGGAAAGGAACGATGAAAAAAGAAAAAGAAGGGGAAAAACGTTTGGGCAAAAGAAATGAAGGGGAAAAAACGAAGACAGAAAAAAAATGAAGGAAAAAAAACGTGGACAAAAGAAAAGAAGGGGAAAAGGGAAAATGGACAAAAGAAAAAGAAGGAAAAGGAAAAAATGGACAGAAAGAAAAAAAGGAAAAGAAAGATGGGCCGAAAGAAAAAGAAGGAAAAGGGGAAAGATGGACAAAAGAAATGAAGGGAAAAAGGGAAAAAAAGGACAGAAAAAATGAAGGAAAAATGGACAGAAAGAAATGAAAGGGAAAAAGGGGAAAAATGGAACAAAAGAAATTAAGGGAAAAAAAAGATGGGGCAAAAAAAATGAAGGAAAAAAGGGAAAAATGGACAAAGAAATGAAGGGGAAAAGGGAAAAATGGACAAAAGAAAATAAGGAAAAGGAAAGATGGACAGAAAGAAAAGAAAGGGAAAAGGAAAAAATGGCAGAAAGAAATGAAGGGGAAAAGGGGAAAGATGGACAGAAAGAAAAAGAAGGAAAGAAAGGGGCAAAAAGAAATGAAAGGGAAAAATGGGCAAAAGAAATAAGGAAAAAATGGGGCAGAAAGTATGAAGGGAAAATTGGCAGAAAGAAATGAAGGAAAGGAAAAATGGACAGAAAAAAAATGAAGGAAAAGAAAGAGGGCAAAAAAGAAATTTAAGGAAAAATGGACAGAAAAAAAATAAGGGAAAAATTTACAGAAAAAAATGAAGGAAAGGAAAGAAGGACAGAAAGAAAAAGAAGGAAAAGAAAGATGGGCAGAAAGAAATAAGGAAAGAAAGGACAGAAAGATATGAAGGAAAGATGGGCAAAAGAAATGAAGGAAAAGGGAAAAATGGACAGAAAGAAAAGAAGGAAAAAAAAAGATGGACAGAAAAAAAATGAAGGGAAAATGGACAAAAGAAAGGGGGGAAAAATGGACAGAAAGAAATTTAAGGAAAAGAAGATGGGCCGAAAGAAAAAGAAGGAAAGATGGACAGAAAGAAAAGAAGGAAAAGGAAAGAGGACAGAAAGAAATGAAAAGGGAAAAAGGGAAAAATGGACAAAAGAAAAGAGGAAAAGGAAAAATGGACAGAAAGAAAGAAGGAAAAAAGGGAAAATTTACAAAAAAAAAAGGAAAATGGGGAAAGGAAAAAGGAAAAAAAGGACAAAAGAAATGAAGGAAAAAAGGGAAAAATGGACAGAAAGAAAAGAAGGAAAGATTACAGAAAGAAATGAAGGGAAAAATGGGCAGAAAGAAATGAAGGAAAATGGACAGAAAAAAAAATAAGGAAAAAGGGAAAAATGGACAGAAAAAAATGAAGGGAAAAAGGGAAAAATGGACAAAAGAAATGAAGGAAAGAAAAGGGCAGAAAGAAATGAAAGGAAAGATGGACAGAAAGAAATGAAGGAAAAAGGGAAAGGGGGACAAAAAAGAAAGGAAAGGGAAAAATGGACAGAAAAAAATTAAGGAAAATTTGGGCAGAAAGAAATGAAAGGGAAAAAAAAAAATTTACAGAAAGAAATTAAGGGAAAAATGGACCCGAAAGAAATGAAGAAAAGGGAAAAGGACAGAAAGAAATTTAAGGAAAGAGGACAGAAAGAAATTTAAGGGAAAAAAAAGATGGACAAAAAGAAAGAAGGAAAAGGGAAAGAATGACGAAAAAAATGAAGGAAAAGGAAAGGGGGGACAGAAAAAAATGAAGGGAAAGAACGATGGACAGAAAAAATGAAGGAAAAAGGGAAAAATGGGGCAGAAAAAAAAATGAAGGGAAAAAAAAAACAGAAAAAAAAATGAAGGGGAAAGGGAAAAATGGACAGAAAGAAATTTAAGGGGAAAGGAAAAAAAGGACAAAAAGAAAAAGGAAAAAGGGAAAAATGGACAGAAAAAAATGAAGGAAAAAATGGGCAGAAAGAAATGAAAAAAAAGGAAATAAAGGGCAGAAAGAAATGAAAAGGGAAAAAGGGAAAAATGGAAAAGAAGGAAATAAAAGGGAAAAGGGAAAAATGGGCAGAAAGAAATGAAGGAAAAGGGAAAAATTTTACAGAAAGAAATGAAGGGAAAAATTTCAGAAAGAAATGAAGGGAAAAATGGACAAAAGAAATGAAGGAAAAGGAAAGAGGGCAGAAAGAAATGAAGGAAAAAATGGACAGAAAGAAAAAAGGAAAAGGAAAGATTTGGCAAAAGAAATTTAAGGAAAAGGAAAGATGGACAAAAGAAATGAAGAAAAATGAAAAAAAGGGGGAAAGGAAATGAAGGAAAGATTGGGCAGAAAAAAATGAAGGGAAAAAGGAAAAATGGACCCGAAAGAAATGAAGGGAAAAAGGACAGAAAAAAAATGAAGGAAAAAGGGAAAATGGGCCCGAAAGAAATGAAGGGGAAAAGGGAAAGATGGACAGAAAGAAATGAAGAAAAGGAAAGAGGACAGAAAGAAAGAAAGGGAAAAAAAAACGATGGACAAAAGAAAAGAAGGAAAAGGAAAAATGGGGCAGAAAAAAAATGAAGGAAAAGGAAAGAGGACAGAAAGAAATGAAGGGGAAAAGGGAAAAATGGCCCGAAAGAAATGAAGGGGAAAAGGGAAAAAATGGACCGAAAGAAATGAAGGAAAAGGAAAGATGGGGCGAAAGAAATAAGGAAAAGGGAAAAAGGAAAAAAGAAATGAAGGAAAGATGGAAAGGAAAGGGAAAAGAAGGAAAATTTGGGCAGAAAAAATGAAAAGGGAAAAATTGGGCAAAAGAAATGGGAAAGGGAAAAATACAAAAAAAATGAAGGAAAAGGAAAATGGGCAAAAAAAAAAAATGAAAAGGGAAAAAATGGACGAAAAAAAAATGAAGGGAAAAAGGCAGAAAAAAATGAAGGAAAAAGGAAAAAAATTTGGGCAAAAGAAAAGAAAAAGGAAAAGGAAAGATGGACAAAAGAAAAGAAGGGGAAAAGGGAAAAATGGACAAAAAAAATGAAGGAAAGATGGGCAGAAAAAAAATGAAAAGGGAAAAAAAAGATGGAAAAGAAAGAAATGAAAAAAAAGGAAAAAATGGGGCAGAAAAAAAATGAAGGAAAAAGGAAAAATTTGGCAGAAAGAAAAAGGAAAGGGGAAAAAAGGACAGAAAGAAAAAAAGGAAAAGGGAAAGGGGGGACAGAAAGAAAAGAAGGAGAAAAAGATGGACAGAAAGAAATGAAGGGAAAAAGGGAAAAGGGGGACAGAAAGCATCCTGGAACCGACTGTTCAGTAAAAGGGGAAACTAACAGCTGGGACTGTCAGCTGGGCCCAAAAAGGGGAGGGGAGGGGGGGAGGAGAAGCGAGGAGGAAGGGGAAAGCACGGGGAAAGACACACGGAATAGAAGAAGAAAAGTGGGGGGGACGATAGAGAGAGAGAAAAGAAAAGAGGGGAGAAGAGAAGAGAGAAAAAGTTGGGGGGGGAACGAAAAGAGAGAGAGAGAAGAGGAGAAGAAAAGAGAGGAAGGAAGAGCGAGAGAGAAGCGAGCGAAAAGAAAAAAGAGAGAGGGGGAGACAGACAAAACCCGGGGAGAGAACAGCAGACAAACCCCGGGGGGGGGGAGAAAAAGGAGAGGAGAGAGAGAGAGAGGGGAAAAGGGGGAGGGAGAAGAGAGAGGGGGGGGGGAGGTAACGGGGAAGAAATGGAGAGACAGAAAAAAAGGGGGGGGGGAAGGGGGGGCAGAAAAGACAGACAGACAGAAAGCAGGCAGGCAGACAACAGACAGACAATAAAGGGAAAGAACCCAAGCCCCGCTTCACATATAGCCCCCAAACCAAAACCCCCCGCTGATTTACATCCCTTTTTAGGTACAAACTAACAAACACGGAACTTACGTAAACCCTAAATTTAAAACCAAACCCCCAAAAAAAAAACCCCCCTGCAGAGAGTCCGGCCTCCCCCCCCCCCCCCTCCC
>CM031615.1:627010-642010 GCA_018398815.1 Conus ventricosus
GGCTTGGTCATTCAGCGGTGGTTACCTGTAATTGTTGCAGAGTCGTGCTTGACCATGGCTTCACTCTATCTTTCCCCATACGCCCCTCCTCCCCCGCGTCGTCCTCCCCTCGTCTGCTCCTACTCCTCTCTCTCCTCTCTTCTCTCCACCTCTACTCCCTCTCTCCCCCCCCTCTCTCCTTCTCTCTCCTCTCTCTCTCTCTCTCTCTCTTTCTCTCTCTCTCTTCTCTTCTCTCTCCTCTCTCTCTCTCTTCTCTCTCTCTCTCTCCTCTCTCCCCCTCTCTCTCTCTCTTCTCTTCTCTCTCTCTCTCTCTCCCCCTCTCTCTCTCTCTTTCTCTCTCTCTCTCTCTCTTCTCTCTCTCCTCTCTCTCCTCTCTCTCTCTCTCTCTCTCTCTCTCTCTCTCTCTCTCTCTCTCTCTCTCTCTCTCTCTCTCTCTCTCTCTCTCTCCTGTGTCCTCCCCGCCTCCCTGCTTTCTTTTCCTTTCCCTCCGCATGTACGCTCGCACGCTTGTGTGTGTGTGGTGTGTGTGTGTGGTGTGTGTGTGTGTGTGTGTGTGTTGGCGATCTGGCCGAAAGGGCACTGACCTAATTTCTCCGTTTTCTCACATGTTCCATGCTATTAATCGCGCGCAGCTCTCTCCTGAAGATTTCTTTTACGGCCAGAGGGAATTCGACTTCATTTTGCTTTTGTCTGTATTACACACACACACACACACACACACACACACACACACACACACGAGTTCTCGCACCTATACGCGCATGCTGTACATTCACGCAATCACGAACGCACGAACACACCAAGGGACGCATGCTCGCTCGCGCACGCCTACAAACACAAACACACACACACACACACACATGCGCGGGGTGGGGGGGGGGGGGGGGGGGGGAGGAGAAAAGTGGGAGGGGGGGGGGAGGGCGTGAGCGGGCAGGAGAGGTGGGGGGAAGGGAAGGAGAATTAGGAGAAGGAAAAGGGGATTGGAGGGATGTGTTTGAGTAGTGATGATAACAATATTGGAAAACCGTGTTATGTGGACGAAAAAAAACAAGTACAACTTACAGTTTGTTATACCTTACATGTAGCCCACCTACCCCCACCCCACCTCCACCCTTCCCTATCCCCTCTTCCTTCCGGAAACAAGCATAAAGGACGGGAAGACAGACAGACAGACAGACAGAGATAGACAGCGCGAGCGTTCACCCGAAACAATTTTCTTTATGCGTGGGCTGTGCAATTGATAAGCCATGACATGCCAGGCGAGAATATCCCCCCTCCCCTCCCTCTCCTCCCTCCCCTCCCTCTCCCACGCCCCCCCCCCCCCCTCCCCTCCTCCCCTTCGCTAGTCGACACCTCATCAATGAGGACTAGCCTGTCTCTCTTGTCTGTCTCCTTTTTCTGTGACAGATGCTGTGACAGATGCTGTCTTTTAATACAATTGGCCCCCAAGTTACAGTTCCTGGGAGATTTCTAGATTGTCGGCTTGAAGCGAATGAAATTAGCAATCAGGTGAATACTCCACCCTCCCACACACACCGCCCCTCCCCCCTCCTGCCCCCCCCCCCCCCCCCACACACACACACACATACACACACACATTCTCTATTGAGTTTCCATTTAGTTAAAAGAGACAGCGTAGGCGGAATGCAAATTCCAGACAGACTTGCGAGACATTGTGAAAGACAGAGAGAGAGAGAGAGAGAGAGAGGGAGGGAGAGAGAGAGAGAGAGAGAGATGAGAGAGAGAGAGAGAGAGACAGGGAGGGAGAGAGAGAGAGAGAGGGGAGAGAGCGAGGGGGGGGAGAGAACGGGGAGGGAGAGAGAGAGAAAGGTGTATGGCATGTATGTATGTATGTATATATGTATGTATGTATGTATCTATGTGTGTATGAGTTCGTGCGTGCGCGCGTGCGCGAGCACGCGCGCGCGCGCGCGCACGCGCGTGCTCGCGCACGCGCGCACGCACGAACTCATACACACATAGATACATACATACATACATATATACATACATACATACATGCCCATACACCTTTCTCTCTCTCTCCCTCCCCGTCTCTCTCCCCCCCCCTCGCTCTCTTCCCCTCTCTCTCTCTCTCTCCCTCCTGTCTCTCTCTCTCTCTCTCTCTCTCTCTCTCTCTTCTCTCTCTCTCCCTCCCTCTCTCTCTCTCTCTCTCTCTCTGTCTTTCACAATGTCTCGCAAGTCTGTCTGGAATTTTGCATTCCGCCTACGCTGTCTCTTTTAACTAAATGGAAACTCAATAGAGAATGTGTGTGTGTATGTGTGTGTGTGTGTGGGGGGGGGGGGGGGGGCAGGAGGGGGGAGGGGCGGTGTGTGTGGGAGGGTGGAGTATTCACCTGATTGCTAATTTCATTCGCTTCAAGCCGACAATCTAGAAATCTCCCAGGAACTGTAACTTGGGGGCCAATTGTATTAAAAGACAGCATCTGTCACAGCATCTGTCACAAGAAAAGGAGACAGACAAGAGAGACAGGGCTAGTCCTCATTGATGAGGTGTCGACTAGCGAAGAGGGGAGGAGGGGAGGGGGGGGGGGGGGGCGTGGGAGAGGGAGGGGAGGGAGGAGAGGGAGGGGAGGGGGATATTCTCGCCTGGCATGTCATGGCTTATCAATTGCACAGCCCACGCATAAAGAAATTGTTTCGGGTGAACGCTCGCGCTGTCTATCTCTGTCTGTCTGTCTGTCTGTCTTCCGTCCTTTTATGCTTGTTTCCGGAAGGAAGAGGGGATAGGGAAGGGTGGAGGTGGGGTGGGGGTAGGTGGGCTACATGTAAGGTATAACAAACTGTAAGTTGTACTTGTTTTTTTCGTCCACATAACACGGTTTTCCAATATTGTTATCATCACTACTCAAACACATCCCTCCAATCCCCTTTTCCTTCTCCTAATTCTCCTTCCCTTCCCCCACCTCTCCTGCCCGCTCACGCCCTCCCCCCCCCCTCCCACTTTCTCCCCCCCCCCCCCCCCCCCCCACCCGGCGCATGTGTGTGTGTGTGTGTGTGTTTGTGTTTGTAGGCGTGCGCGAGCGAGCATGCGTCCCTTGGTGTGTTCGTGCGTTCGTGATTGCGTGAATGTACAGCATGCGCGTATAGGTGCGAGAACTCGTGTGTGTGTGTGTGTGTGTGTGTGTGTGTGTGTTTTGTGTGTGTAATACAGACAAAAGCAAAATGAAGTCGAATTCCCTCTGGCCGTAAAAGAAATCTTCAGGAGAGAGCTGCGCGCGATTAATAGAATGGAACATGTGAGAAAACGGAGAGAATTTAGGTCAGTGCCCTTTCGGCCAGATCGCCAACACACACACACACAACACACACCACCACACAACACACACACACACACAACCAAGCGTGCGAGCGTACTTTGCGGGGGGAAAGGAAAAAAAAGGGGGGGGGAAAAGCAGGGAGGGGGAGAGGAACAGGAGAGGGAGAGAGAGAGAGAGAGAGTGAGAGATGAGAGAGAGAGAGAGAAGAGAGGAGAGAGAGAGAGGAGAGAGGGATGAGAGAGAGAGAGAGAGAGAGGAGAGAGAGAGAGAGAGAGGAAGGGGGGAGAGAGAGAGAGAGAGAGAGAGAGAGAGAGGGGGAGAGAGAGAGGGGGGGGAGAGGGGGAGAGAGATGAGAGAGAGAGAGAGGGGAAGGAGGAGAGGGAAAGAGAAAGAGAGAGAGAGAGAGAGAGAGAAAGAAAAGAGAGAGGAGAGAGGAGAGGAGAGAGAGAAAGAGAGAGGGGGGAGAGAGGGGAGAGAGAGAAAGGGGAGAGAGAAGAGAGAGAGAGAGAGAGAGAGAGAGAAAAGAGAGAGGAGAGAGAGAGAGAGAGAGAGAGGAGAGCGTATGGGGAAAGAATATGAAGAATGTCAACAGCAAATGCAAAATAAAAGGGAAAGTGAAGAAAGGGGGAAAAACAAAATACCAGAAAGCAGCCAGGATCCATCCACAGACAAAAAAAACTTCATGACAAAACAATAGCAGAAATGGACATAAGCAGAAGGCAAATGGTCGTCGTCGCTTTGGAACTCGGAAGCCCGGTGAAACGCTTGTGAATGTTGATGGACTCTTAAAGGAACGCCCCTCATACACCAGCAGGGCCTTCTTCCCTCTGGGGGGAGGGAGTAATGGGGAACGCCCCTCATACCACCAGCAGGGCCTTCTTCCCTCTGGAGGAGGGATAGTAGTGGAAAACGCCCCTCATCCCACCAGCAGGGCTTCTTCCCTCTGGAGGAGGGAAAGTAGTGGTAACGTCCCTCATACCACCGCGGACCTTCTTCCCTCTGGAGGAGGGAAGTAGTGGTAACGTCCCTCATCCCAAACCAGCAGGGCCTTTTTCCCCTCTGGAGAAGGGAGTAGTTGGGTAACGTCCCTCATAAAACCACCAGCAGGGCCTTCTTCCCTCTGGAGGGGGGAAAGTAGTGGTAACGTCCCTCATCCCACCAGCGGGCCTTCTTCCCTCTGGAAAAGGGGAGTAGTGGGAGTCCCTAATACCACCAGCAGGGCTTTCTTCCCTCTGGAAAAGGGAAGTAGTGGTAACGTCCCATCCACCAGCAGGGGCTTCTTCCTCTGAGGAGGGGGTAGTGGGAACGTCCCTCATGCCACCGCAGGGCCTTCTTCCTTGGAGAAGGGAGTTAGTGGTAAACGTCCCTCATACCACCAGCAGGACCTTCTTCCCTCTGCAGGAGGTAGTAGTGAGAACGTCCCTCATACCACCAGCGGGCCTTTTTCCCCTCTGGAGGAGGGAAGTAGTGGTAACGTCCTCATGGCACCAGCAGGACCTTCTTCCCTCTGGAGGAGGGAGTAGTGGGGAACGTCCCTCATGCCCCAGCGGGGCCCTTCTTCCCTCTGGAGGAGGGAAAGTCGTGGGAACGTCTCTCATACCACCAGCAGGACCTTCTTCCCTTGGGGAGGGAGTTGTGGTAACGTCCCTCATGGCACCAGCAGGACCTTTTCCCTTGGAGGAGGGAGTAATGGGAACGTCCCTCTCCACCAGCAGGGCCTTCTTCCCTCTGGAGGAGGGAGTAGTGGTAAACGTCCCTCTGGCACCAGCAGGACCTTCTTCCCTCTGCAGGAGGGAGTAATGGGAACGTCCCTCATTACCACCGCGGGGCCCTTCTTCCCTCTGGGGGGAGGGAAGTAGTGGTTTAACGTCCTATGGCACCAGCAGGACCTTCTTCCTCTGGAGGAGGGAGTAATGGGAACGTCCCTCATACCACCAGCGGGTCTTCTTCCCTGGAGGAGGGGGAAAAGTGTGGGAACGTCCCTCATACCACCAGCAGGGCCTTCTTCCCTCTGGAGGAGGGAGTAGTGGTAACGTCCTCATACCCCCAGCAGGACCTTCTTCCCTCTGGAGAAGGGAGTAGTAGGAACGTCCCTCATGCCACCAGAGGGCCTTTTTCCCCTCTGGAGGAGGGAGTAATGGGAACGTCCCTATACCACCAGCAAGACCTTCTTCCCTCTGGAGGAGGGAGTAGTGGGAAACGTCCCTCATACCACCAGCAGGACCTTCTTCCCTCTGGAGGAGGGAGTAGTGGTAACGTCCCTCATGGCACCAGCAGGACCTTCTTCCCTCTGGAGGAGGGAGTAATGGGAACGTCCCTCATGGACGCGGATCTTCGCAGCGGTCTTGGCGACTGCGGTTCTACCCGTGTTCCTGAGTAGGCCTCACGCGGCACAGGTCCTTCATCAGCCTGTTTGAAGACCGCCACTTGGTGGTCCTGAAGACGGCCTTGGAGGAGAGCTTCAAGGCAAGACAGACATGATCATCACTCAGACACACGTCTGGAACGACATGACAGCATCTGAAGAAAGCACTGACTACAAGACAACTTGATCCAGGTTCCTGCCCAATGGAAGCGACTACCCTGGTGTCTCCTTCTCAACGCAGGTCACTGACTTCATCCGAGCCTGCTAGCTTCCAAGTCCGCCAGACACCAACAACAGACTCTTTTGTACAGTAGCTTGCCGATATACCCAACATGTCCTTCAAAGCCATACTGTGTGGGCGTTAAACTCCACCACCAACATGAAGCGAAACGGCTAGCACTGTCAGAATGATCGTTCCTCATCTGCCTTAAGTTAACGATGAAGATAGTTTAGCTATCATGTTATTCATTGCATATTGTTTCAGTGATTTGTTTCTTTTTCGGTCCGTCACCTGTTGTTGTTGTTGTTGTTGTTGTTGTTGTTTCTTTGTTTGTTTGCTTGTTTGTTTTTTCTCTTCTTTGTTAAGGACATGGCCCTTTTTGTACGCCCAGTTCTTATAGAACAGGGACTACTTTACAATAAGAACGAATAAATGCTGTCGGTGTGCCTGTCTGTGTGTCTGTCCGTCCGTGGTCAAAATGTGTTCCGCTCACTCCAGACAAAACTACTGGGCCGATCTTTTGAAAATTTGTAGGTATGTTCAGTATGCGTCACGGATGATGCCTGATGTTTTAGTTTACCGCTATAGCTATTACTAACGGCTATAACGGCCCATAACGGTTTTTCTTCTTTATAGAATATCTCAGAAAGTACTTGGCCGATCTTTCTGAAAATTTGTAGGTATGTTTATTATGGGTTACAGATGATGGCCGATGTTTACCAGAACAGCCGTTACTAACGGCTAAAATGGACCAAAACGGGTTTTCCTCTTTATGGAATATCACGCGTATTCAAGATAAACTGGGAGTACGTTTATATGCTTTGCATCTTATTTCCTCTGAGTTACACATCCCTGAAAAGGCGTTATGTGATCGGCTGAACTATCAACATACAGAATTATAAACCAGAGTCCAAGCCCTTTTGTTTGAGAAGCATGATCTAACTAACTTATAAAGAAAAACAGAATTCCACCGGACAAAGGGGACTAACACATGACAAGATAAAACACGACGCGTTTCGACCTCTTTGGTCTTCTTCCGGCAAGATAAACAACAGTCAGGACAATGAAAACAAAGAACAACGAGCACACAGTTGTCTTCTCAAACTGGGCGCCAGATGTTCTAACTAATCGGCTATGGTGCCTACCACGCGCGCGAACAAGAAATGGAATCACTCATTTTAAGTTACGTTAACTTCATGGAGAGAAAACTCGGCGCCAAAAGCAAGATCACTATGACTATTACATTAACAAATCAAACTCGCTACTAATTGGTCCTTTTCGTGTTTTGCTTTCAACATCGGCGCACTGTCAGTTCTGAAAAATGCGATGAAGACAATAACAAGAAAAACGCCTTTGAACAAGAAGGCTTTTAGAGGCAACTTTCAATAGAAATGTGTTTCAAGCCACCATTGCCAGTCACGATGTATGTCCTGTCTATGTCTTTGTCAGGTCGCGATAACTGTGAGGTACTTTACACCAATTGTCGCCCCTGATGTGAAGGGAGATAACGCTAGCTGACACGTGTCTGACCCAGGCTGACACAATGTGGTTTCTGTTAGTATCAACACCACGCCATGGAAATCTGAAAACTGGGTGATCGTTTGATGGGCCGGGAGAATGGGAACAGGTGGGAGGGAGGGAGAGGGCTGGGTGATCGTTTGATGGGCCGGGAGAATGGGAACAGGTGGGAGGGAGGGAGAGGGCTGGGTGATCGTTTGATGGGCCGGGAGAATGGGAACAGGTGGGAGGGAGGGAGAGGGCTGGGTGATCGTTTGATGGGCCGGGAGAATGGGAACAGGTGGGAGGGAGGGAGAGGGCTGGGTGATCGTTTGATGGGCCGGGAGAATGGGAACAGGTGGGAGGGAGGGAGAGGGGCAATGGGTGGTGGTGCTGGAAGGGGTGAAGGGGGTAGGGGTAAGGGGGGGGGGGGGTGGAGGGGGAAAGGGGCGGATGGGTGGGGAGGTGGGGGAGGGGGGGGGGGGGGGCAACATGATGGGGACGATGTGGAGAACATCTCACAAAAGAATTCAATACAAAACAATACAAGAGAAGAATGACACAGCACAATACGATGCGACACAACACAATACAACACAGTACAACACAGTACAACACAGTACAACACAGTACAATACAATTCAGTATCATGCACTGCAATACAACTTGACACTACACCATACAACACGACACGCCACAACGCAATCAGCACAACAGAATACCACACAATATCATGGAACACATCATCATGATGCTTCACAACATAGCTCAAGTCGATACAACACGACACAGCACAACACATTACGACACGACACGACACGACACAAAACAAAACGACACAATTCGAACGAATTATCATTCGAGAACTCTGCCTTTAATAACTGTCTTCTGTTTGTTAATTGATCGTTCTCAAACAACACAATTCGATTGGATTATCAGTCCAGAACCTTGACTTTTAAAAACTAACTTCTGTTTGTTAATTGGTCGCTCTCCCCCCCCCCCCCCCCCCCAGCCCCCCCCCCCTCCCCCAGCCCCCCTTCCCCCCCCCCCCTCCCCCCCCCCCCCCCCCCCCGCCCCCCCGTATGCATCCTTTCCTCCAGTTTTCCAGACCCGACCACAGGGGGACTATTTCCAGGGGCAGCAACCCATAACGGCGAATGTTTTCTGGCAATAACTCAAACGGCGAACTGCCTCCTTCTCTTTGTCCCAGAAGGTGAACTGCGTAACAGTTTGCGGCAATGAGCATTTAAGTAAGTCTTCCGATAACTGATTCCGCTAAACGTGTGGCTCTGTCACACAGAGTCAGTTTAAACTATGTCATAGCTGCACACACACACGCACGCACGCACGCACGCTCGCTCGCTCGCTCGCTCGCACGCACGCACGCACGCACGCACGCTCGCTCGCTCGCTCTCGCTCGCACGCACGCACGCACGCACGCACGCACGCACGCACGCACGCACGCACGCACACTCACACACACAACACACACACACACACACTCACTCACTCACCACACACACACACACCACACACAACACACACACACACAGACACACACACACACACACACCACACCCACACACTCACTCACTCACCACTCACACACACACACCACACACACACACACACACTCACACACACACACACACACACACACACACACACACACACACACACACACACATTCCCCTGACACCACCCTCATTCCTTCCTTCTTTATTGAAAAGCCCGCGCCCAGTTAGACTCCTTATCGTGAAGGCAAGGATGGAGAGAGAGAGAGAGAGAGAGAGAGACTCTTGACTCTTGACGCGCGCTTTCACGCCGCGCCATTTATTGTGAGGCCCTCGGCCCGTCCACAGGAGTACGCAACATACATTTCAACATGACAAAAACGTTTGATTGAAACGTTGATTGTAACATAATTTGTTTTCTGATTAGAGTTTCTGTTCTTCCTATAAGTATTACTATTACATACGGGTTTCTCTGGTTTTTAAGGCATAGAAGATGTACATTGCAATATCTCTTATGGTTTCGGTGTTATCGTTTTGTAGCAGACTTTCCAATGTGATTGCGTTTCTGTTACTAAAGTGTTTGAAAATGTATTTTGTTCGTAATTGCCTGTAATTTGGACACCACATTAAGAAGTGCATTTCTGTTTCTACTGTTGGGCAGAAGGGGCATGTTGTCATAGCTTCATTGTCTATGTATTTTTTATTGCCATGCAGTTCGTTTATTCCTAATCGTAGTCTTGTCAACGCTTTTCTGAACTTTGCGATTGTGATTGCGCGAAAGTATTCTTCAGTTTGGTGTATAGTTTTAAACGTATTATATGTAGTAAATCGTTCACTGTTCGCTATTTTGTTATGCCAGTTCTGTTTGTAACAATCTATGATTCTTTGTTTTAGTGTTATGATAAATGTTTGCTCGTTTCCTACGCCTTCGTTCAGCCAAACTTCAGAGAAGCCATATGTATCCAAGCAGCGTTTAATTTCCAGTGCCCAGTTCTGTGGTTTGTCAATTTCTATTTTTTCTCTTTCATATGCCTGTCTAGGTATCCTGTCTGGAGTCATCTTCATTAATTTGAACCAATATCTGATTGCTTTTATTGAACTATCTATACTCATCGGATATCTTCCTAGTTCACCGTATACTAAGTTGTTTGGCGTTTTCTTCCCCACCCCCATGTATCTTTTACATGCGAATAGATGTATATTTTCCACCGCTGAATAACGAGTCAAACCCCAAACTTCTGCTGCGTACAGTAGCAGTGGCTTGACCTGTGTATCAAATAGCTTAAAAAATATGTTTATATCCAAATGTCCTAAGCTGTACATTGTTTTCATTATTTCACCTATTTTCCCTTTCGCCCTTCCTGCATATTCTGAAAGTGAAATATCTACTGAGAGTTTAGTCGTTAGAGTGAAACCTAAGTATTTGTAGCTGTTTACTATCTCAATTTCTTCCCCTTTGTAGTTCCATTTTTCTAGTCTGCCAAGGTATCCTCCTTTTCTAAAGACCATGATTTTTGTTTTTTGGAGATTAACCTTCAGTCCAATGCGGTCTGAGGCTTCCTGTAGGTTCTTAATTTGGTTTTGCAGACCTGCTGGTGTTTTAGCTATTAGAGCTATGTCATCAGCGAATAGAAGTGAAAATATTTCTGCCTTTCCGGGTAAGAATTGATATCCGTGTCTTCCTTTAGCTGTGACATTGTCTGCAACTTCTGTAATTAGTAATGAAAAGATTAGAGGGGACAGTAAACACCCTTGTTTCACTCCTGTGTGGCATTCAAAGAATTCTGTTAGTTCAGTTCCATGTCTTACACATGCTTGTACTGTTTTATAGATAGCTTTTAGCATGTTAATCATCTTCGTAGATATTTTGTGTTTCTGTAGAATTTCCCAAAGTTTTTCTCTATTTACTGTGTCAAACGCTTTCTGATAATCAATGAAGGCTACATACAATTTACTTCTTCTTCTGCCGTATAGGCAGTTACTTATCATAGATGTTAGTGTGAAAATATGGTCTACTGTTGAGAAATCTTTCCTGAAGCCTGCCTGCTCTTTGCTGATTTTATTTTCTGCTTCTGCCCAATCATATAGTCTTCTGTTTAATATTGCTGTGTAAATCTTGCTTATGATGCATAATAAGGATATTCCTCTATAGTTTCCTGGATTCTGTCTATCTCCCTTCTTGTGTAGTGGTATGATCACCGCCCTTGACCATTCTATGGGGAAGTAGCTATCTTGATATAATTTATTGAATAATTTCGTTAAGAATGGCACTATATTTTGTCCTATAGTTTTGAGAAATTCAGGAGGGATTTCATCAATGCCTGGTGATTTGCCTTTTTTAAATTTTTCTGTAGCTGATCTTACTTCGTTTTCGGTTATCTCTTCGTCTAATTCTTGTACATGAATTACGTTTAACACTTCTTCTTGTGGTCCTTCTTCTCTATCGTTTAGCATTTCTGTGTCTTGTGGATTCAAGATGCTTTCGAAATGTGCTTTCCACTGTGTAATATTAATAGATGGTAATGTGTTATTCTTTCTTCTAACACTTTTATGGTGCTCCAGAACATTCGGCTGTCCTTACGATTTTGTACTAGTGTGTCGTATGTTTGCTTTTTATACTGTTTTTTCTTTTCTCTAATTGTTTCTTTGTATACTGCTCTTTTGTTCCTGTAAGCCTCTCTCCTTCCTTCATAAATGGTTGGGTTTTTATCCTTTTTCGTCCATGTCAGTCTATTGAGTGCTTGTTGTGCTTCTTTCTTTTTGATTTCGCATGTTTTATCATACCAGTTGTTTTTAGTCTTATATTTTCCTCCAAAACCTATTGTTCTGTACATGTCTTTCCCTGCCTCTTTTAGTAGCTTATTAAATCTGTCTATACTCATGTCTACATCTCTTTCTATTTTTTCTGTTATTTGTGCCATTGTTTGTTTCGCCTCTTCCGATTCTATGGACTGGACATACTGTTGTTGTTTTGTGGGATCCCACTTTTAGAGAGAGAGAGAGAGAGAGAGAGAGAGGAGAGAGAGAGAGAGAGAACGAGAGAGACAGAGACAGAGACAGAGACAGACAGACAGACAGACAGACACACACACACACACACACACACACACACACACACACACATATACACACACACACACACACACACACACACACACGCACACACACACACACACAGAGGACAGGGTACCTATGGTACCAGCAGAACTGAAGATGGCCGGAAAAACAAAGCAAAGCGCGGCCATTCGTCGAGGTGTATCACTGAGACAATCAGTGAGTGTCCAAGACAAGCATTGTCAAAACGAAACCAAACAAACAAAAACTGGCCTATATTCATCCCTTCTCCTCGACACTCGTAGCTCTCAGCACAGGGGTCGTCGACTCATTGGTCATGCACACTGTTCGGGTCAATGACCCGAGGTGCATGTACCTCTTTCTTTCTCTCTGTCTGTCTGTCTCTCTTTCTCTCTTGCCACTCTTCTTCGTTTCGTTTCCTACGCCCACTTAGGAGATGAACACGGCCGGGCTTTCTTGTGTTGTTTGGTTGGACATATGACATATCTAATCTCCCCGTCTGCCCCAGATTCTCTCTCTCGCTCTCTCTCTCTCTCTCTCTCTCTCTCTCTCCTCTCTCTTCCGTTTCTCTCTGTCTCTGTCTCTCTCTCCGTTTCTCTCTGTCTCTCTCTGTTTCTCTCTGTCTCTCTGTGTTTCTCTTTCTCCGTCTCTGTCTCTCCCTCCCTCCCTGTCTGTCTGTCTCTGTCTCTCTCTGTATCTGCGTCTGTGTCTCTGGCTCTGTCTCTGTCAGTCAGTCAGTCTGTCTCTCTCTCTCTCTGTCTCTCTCTCTCTCTCTGTCTCTCTCTCTCTCTCTCTCTCTCTCTCTCTCTCTCTCTCTCTCTCACCCTCCACACTACGCTGTGGGGGAAAGGGTAAACCGAATTAGCGGTTTGGAGAGGGTGTGGATGGGGAGATGGAGGGCGTGGGGGTGGAGGTGAGGGTGGATGATGGAATGAGTGTCTTGTTTTCAACTTAAAGATGAATACATTTTTTTTAATCCAATCTGTCACATCTCTCTGTCTCTCTCTGTGTGCCTCTCTCCCTCTCTCTCTCTCTCTCTCTCTCTCTCTCTCTCTCTCTCTCTCTTGATATATAAATATAATTATATTCATATATATATATATAAGTATATATATATATAAGTATATATATATATATATATATTATATATATATATATAGAGAGAGAGAGAGAGAGAGAGAGAGAGAGAGAGAGAGACAGACAGACAGGCAGAGAGAGAGATGGGAGAGTAACTGAATGAACGAAAGGTGGAGTGTGAGAGACAGCATGCGAGTAAGTGACCGAATGAATGAAGGAGGGAGTGGGAGAGAGAGAGAGTGTGAGTGTGTCATTGAATGGAAAGAGAGAGAGAGAGAGAGAGAGAGAGAGAGAGAGAGAGAGAGAGAGAGAGAGAGAGAGAGAGAGAGAGGGGGGGGGGGGGAGAGATTCACGTTAAGGCAACTGACTGACGTCCATGAACAGATGAAACTGATTTCGATCGATTTCATTCCGTCTAATGTGTACAAAGTTACGTGCACGTAACGTAAAGCAGAGAGAGAGAGAGAGAGAGAGAGAGAGAGAGAGAGAGAGAGAGAGAGAGAGAGAGAGAGAGAGAGAAGGCACTTAGATTAAGCCTGGAAAGTGACAAAGATTCAAAAGAGAAAGCTGTTGGTCTCGTGACACCTCTCTCCCCCAAACAATCCCACACTATCCAAACCTAAGAGTTCACAGTCTCCCCCGCACAAAACGGCCTAAAGCACGCGTCACGTCAGCCCACACTATCGCACGATCTGACGGCCGAGTCGTCCGTCGGGCTCTGGCTTATCTTTCTGTCTGGCATGAATCGAAAGCGCTGCAACAATCGTCCGATTCTTCGTGCTGTCTGGTAGGAAAGCGGCTCAGGCCGTAGTCGGCGTTAATGACAAGAGAGAGAGAGAGAGAGAGAGAGAGAGAGAGAGAGAGAGAGAGAGAGAGAGAGAGAGAGAGAGAGAGAGAGAGACAGACAGACAGGCAGGCAGGCAGAAAGAAAGGAAGGAGAGAGAGAGAGAGAGAGAGAGAGAGAGAGGAGAGAGAGAGAGAGAGAGAGAGAGAGAGACAGACAGACAGACAGACAGACAGCCAGAAAGAAAAGGAAGAAGAAGAAAGAAGAAGAGAAGAAGAAGAAGAAGAAGAGAGAGAGAGAGAGAGACAGAGAGAAAGAGAGGAGAAACAGGGAGAGAGAAAGAGAGGAAGAGAGACAGACAGACAGACAGACAGACAGACCGATGAAAGGAGGAAGGAAGGGATAGAGAGAGAGAGCTGAGGGAGGGAGGAGAGAAGGGTGAGGGAAGGGAGAGAGGGAGGGAGGGGGAAGGAGGGAGGATTTTAAGAAAGAGATGGGAGGGACGGACCGAGAGATGTGGTGAGACAGACAGACAGACAGACAGGCGGACAGAGTGAAATATGAATCGTGTAATTAATCAGCTCATCAATCAATGAGAAGCTCCCTCCCCCCCCTCCCCCCCCTCCCCCCCCCCCCCCCCAACCAACTCAATCTCCTCTTCCGTCAATCAACCGATGAGGGTCTGCAATCACCAGTGTGCATCACACGACGGGCCAGCAAAAGTGCGTCATTAACAGACAGTGTTCAATGATTAACCGTTAGGTGGCAATCTCTTCAATCATAATTACTTGTAGTAATAAGCATTCGGCCTCGTCTCACGGGTTACAGCCATACCTAAAGCCTCTTTCACACAGAGTCGGCCAGCCAACGGGAATCTTGCCTCGGTTATAGCGCTGGCCGATGCGTTGTATTCATTAAACGTGATTTGTTGTAAAGAGCGCTGGACAGATGACGACTTGCATTCGAAACTGAAGGAATGAAAGAGAGTGAGAGAATAGGTGCATGAGTGATTGGATGAATAAGAAAGTGATGGAGAGTGGATATGTGAGTGAGTAACTAAATGAATGACAGACAGAGAGAGAGAGGGAGAGAGACAAGACAGACAGAGAGACAGAGAGAGAGAGAGAGAGAGAGAGAGAGAGAGGAGAGAGAGAGAGAGAGAGAGAGAGAAAACTGAATGAACAAAA
>CM031615.1:647010-649510 GCA_018398815.1 Conus ventricosus
AATTATACACGACACCACATCCGCAAAGAACTCGTCCATAATTATACACCACACCACATCCGCAAAGAACTAGTACATAATTATACACCACACCACATCCGCAAAGAACTCGTCCATAATTATACACCACACCACATCCGCAAAGAACTAGTCCATAATTATACCCCACACCACATCCGCAAAGAACTCGTCCATAATTATACACCACACCACATCCGCAAAGGACTCGTCCATAATTATACACCACACCACATCCGCAAAGAACTCGTCCATAATTATACACCACACCACATCCGCAAAGAACTAGTCCATAATTATACACCACACCACATCCGCAAAGAACTAGTCCATAATTATACACCACACCACATCCGCAAAGAACTAGTCCATAATTATACACCACACCACATCCGCAAGGTCTCCAGCCCACACGTGCGCCTGGTCTAAAGCCTGGTCTAAAGTGCGCCTGGTCTAAAGCTGATGGATATGGTCTAAAGCTGATGGATAATTATACACCACACCACATCCGCAAAGCGCTAGTCCATAATTATACACCACATCCGCAAAGAACTAGTCCATAATTATACACCACACGCCATCCGCAAAGAACTAGTCCATAATTATAAACCACACCACATCCGCAAAGAACTAGTCCATAATTATACACCACACCACATCCGCAAGGTCTCCAGCCCACACCTGCGCCTGGTCTAAAGCTGATGGATAAATGAATTAACGACTAAGATGAGAGAATTTAAGGAGAGGGTCTCGTGGCTACGACTTGGCAGATGTCTGCAGAGACTTTTTAAAAAAAATGAATGACAAGAACTAAGCCGGGGGAAGGGGTGGGGTTGGATGCGGGATTAGTTTCGTTAATTATCTCCCTTGACCTTGATTGCTACTGGGGAAAAAACCCCTCTGGGGACCGATTGTGTGTGTGTGTGTGTGTGTGTGTGTGTGTGTGTGTGTGTGTGTGTGTGGTGTGTGTGTGTGTGTGTGAGTGCGTGCGTGCGGGCGTGGCGTGCGTGCGTGCGTGCGTGCGTGCGTGCGTGCGTGCGTGCGTGCGTGTGTGTGTGTGTGTGTGTGTGTGTGTGCGCGCGTGCGTGCGTGTGTGTGTGTCTGTGTGTGTTGAAACATCATATCAAGAGAATCAATGACAATCAGTCCTGCAACTAGAGCTGACGGCCAGACTATGGCAGCAGGTCAATGCGAGCAACTAGAGCTGACGGCCAGACTATGGCAGCAGGTCAATGCGAGCAACTAGAGCTGACGGCCAGACTATGGCAGCAGGTCAATGCGAGCAACTAGAGCTGACGGCCAGACTATGGCAGCAGGTCAATGCGAGCAACTAGAGCTGACGGCCAGACTATGGCAGCAGGTCAATGCGAGCAACTAGAGCTGACGGCCAGACTATGGCAGCAGGTCAATGCGAGCAACAGAGCTGACGGCCAGACTATGGCAGCAGGTCAATGCGAGCAACTAGAGCTGACGGCCAGACTATGGCAGCAGGTCAATGCGAGCAACTAGAGCTGACGGCCAGACTATGGCAGCAGGTCAATGCGAGCAACTAGAGCTGACGGCCAGACTATGGCAGCAGGTCAATGCGAGCAACTAGAGCTGACGGCCAGACTATGGCAGCAGGTCAATGCGAGCAACTAGAGCTGACGGCCAGACTATGGCAGCAGGTCGAAGCGAGCAACTAGAGCTGACGGCCAGACTATGGCAGCAGGTCAAAGCGAGCGTCTGGCACCTTCCGACACTCAGTCTGGAGAGACTGTTCCCAGACCTTTGACTTATTCAGTCACTCAGTCTGGAGAGACGGTTCCCAGACCTTTGACTTATTCAGTCACTGCTACCTCTCTCTGTGGTCTCCGGGCTTAGCACATGTGGTGCCTCCCCCATGGAGCAGTCTGCAGACACTGTCACCTAGTGCCGCACCCATGGAGCAGTCTGCACGACACTGTCACCTAGTGCCTCACCCATGGAGCAGTCTGCACGACACTGTCACCTAGTGCCGCACACATGGAGCAGTCTGCACGACACTGTCACCTAGTGCCTCACCCATGGAGCAGTCTGCATGACACTGACACCTAGTGCCTCACCCATGGAGCAGTCTGCACGACACTGTCACCTAGTGCCTCACCCATGGAGCAGTCTGCAGACACTGTCACCTAGTGTCTCACCCATGGAGCAGTCTGCACGACACTGTCACCTAGTGCCTCACCCATGGAGCAGTCTGCACGACACTGTCACCTAGTGCCTCACCCATGGAGCAGTCTGCACGACACTGTCACCTAGTGCCGCACACATGGAGCAGTCTGCACGACACTGTCACCTAGTGCCTCACCCATGGAGCAGTCTGCATGACACTGACACCTAGTGCCTCACCCATGGAGCAGTCTGCACGACACTGTCACCTAGTGCCTCACCCATGGAGCAGTCTGCAGACACTGTCACCTAGTGCCTCACCCATGGAGCAGTCTGCAGACACTGTCACCTA
>CM031615.1:652010-654510 GCA_018398815.1 Conus ventricosus
AACATTTTTATAGAATAGTCATTAATATAATAAAACACAGGTGGTTGTCATAAAGTTTACAAAATAAGGTGTAGTGTCATAATTAATAATAATTACAATGATGATTTAATAAAGAAGAAGAAGAAGAAGAAGAAGAAGAAGAAGAAGAAGAAGAAGGAGAAGAAGAAGAAGAAGAAGAAGAAAAAGAGGAAGAAGAAGAAGAAGAAGAAGAAGAAAAAAAGAAGAAGAAGAAGAAGAAGAAGAAGAAGAAAATCGAAGAAGAAGAAAGAAGAAGAAGAAGAAGAAGAAGAAGAAGAAGAGAAGTAGAAGGAGGAGGAGGAGGAGGAGGAGGAGGAGGAAAGGGGGGAGGAGGGGGAGGAGATGTTACACAACAAAAACAAGATCAAGTACAACAACAACAATAACAACAGACAATCAAATGTTTTTCGGTTTCAAGCTTACTCCCCCGTCAATTCCATTTATAAGCGAAGTACATTATCTTTCACTGTACTAAGATGTGTGTGTGTGTGGGGTGTGTGTGTGTGTGTGTGTGTGTGTGTGTGTGTGTGGGGTGGTGTGTGTGTGTGTGTGGGGTGTGTGTGTGCGCGCGCGGTGTGTGCGTGCTTTGCGTGCGTGCGTGCGTGCGTGCGTGCGTGTGGTGAAAAGAATAATAACGATGGTCAAACAGTCCTCAAAAAAAAAAAGAACGTGAAAACTTTTTACAAAAAACTGCGTTACTGAAAAGTTACACACATATCTGTCGAACAAGATAGCGTTCTATGTACAAGTATTAGTAGGGCTATTCAAAGTTCTCGGCGAATTTGTGTAAACTTTGATAAATTCAGCAAAATATTTTCCCCAAAGACCTATAATTTCTTTCACCCCAGTTTGTTGGGGACGGGGAGGGAGACAGGTTTAATGGGTAAAGAGTCTATCCATGAATTTCAAAGAAAAGAATAGAACAGTCACACAAATTACACGCTTAAAACATCTAATATTTCATGTACACATAGCGCTATCCAGTGTCCATTTGCAGAGTGGTTGAGAACTGAAAAAAAAATCGCGAAGAGATGTCGAAAAAAAAACGATTTTCCTGAAGAGATACTCAATAACGTACAAAGAAAAAAAGATTGTACGTATTTTGAGACCTGTTCCTGGGTTAAGGGAGAAACAATATGCTGATGGCGTAGGTCTGTGTCTTTTCGGCAATCAAAATACAAAAGGGAATTTATCACCTGCTTAACTCTTTCCACTCCACCTTGCAACAGTCAGTCCTAGACTGGCCTGCAAGCGCCAACGTTCCCTCGTGACGTAAGACGCCAGTGACTGACATTGAACTCGTTTCGTGTTTCCATTCTGGTCGGTGCCAGGAATGGAAATGTCACAGACGTATTGACCAACCCACTGGCCTCTCCTATCAGAAGAGAGCAAGAACAGTCCTTGTATGAAGTAGGAAAGTGCACGTGACCCGTCTAGGTAGAATCCGACAGGACACACAGTCACTGGGCACGTGCTGAGAAAGAGACCGATAGGCGTGACGAGGGAAACAAACAGGTAGACACACTCACAACAGATAGGTACATAAGAAACATGCACATGCAAGCACGTGCGCGAGGGCGCGCGCGCACACGCGCACACACATACACATACGCGCGCACGAACGCACGCACGCACGCACACACCACACACACACACACACACAAACACACACACAACACACACACACAGACACACACACACACACACACACACACACACACACACACACACACACACACACACCAACACAGACACACACACACACACACACACACACACACACTCAAAGATAATGACAACCATATAATATATATTATATATATTATTTATATATATATATTATATATATATACATATATAAAATAAACTAATAGATTTCAAGGATAAGTAACTGAGCACCATTCCAGCAATTTTCAGAGCAGCTTTGTGTTGCAATGACTGCAAGAAATATTGAATTACACACACACACACACACACACACACACACACACACACACACACACCACACACACACACACACAATATATATATATATATATACGCTCAGATATACACTCAGACATCCAAGCCAACATCATCATCAACAAGAAGAAGAACAAGAAAACACGCTCTCTCTCTCTCTCTCTCTCTCTCTCTCTCTTCTCTCTCTCTCTCTCTCTCTCTCCTCTCTTCACACACACACACACACACACACACACACACACACCAAAACACACACACACACACGAGGGGGGGGGGGGTAAAAAAAACTGACAGACGCCTGCACAGGACGCGCCATTCTATTGTCGGGTTTGTAGAACAAACTAGGTGGGGTTGGTAGGAACAGACTGGATGGGACAAAAACACGTTCACTCGCCTTCTGATTTCTGTGTTGCTCGGCCCTTCTGTCCTGTTGATCTGTGATGCACATTTTCTCCTGCCCCAGTTGATCTGTGATGCACAGTTTTCTCCTGTCCTGTTGATCTGGGATGCACAGTTTCTC
>CM031615.1:658733-666233 GCA_018398815.1 Conus ventricosus
AATGTTTATCATCTTGATTTTGCTTAAAACTGCGATACCAGACGGTAAGCTATTAAACACACGATGTTGATGTACACTTGAGAATGAGGTCAAGGTGAACAATGTTTTTGAACGAAGTGGGAGATGTTGCTTGGAAGAGAATGGTCCAAATCTCTTGTGCTGCTCAGTGAGTACGGACATGTTTGTTTAAGACGTTCCACGCTGGTGCAATTCAGTGTTTGTATACTTCTTCTTCTTCTTCCTCCTCCTCCTCCTCCTCCTCCTCCTCCTCCTCCTCCTCCTCTCCTCCTCTTCTTCTTCTTCTTCTTCTTCTCACACGACGCGTTTCGACCTCTTTGGTCTTCCTCAGGGCAAGACAAACAACTTTCAAACAATGAAAACGAAGAGCGAGCTGTGACTGATCTCCTCAAACTCAGCAGCAAAATGGATGTTCTGAGACCGATCAGCCTGCCAGTCCTGTACATACTGTTCATGCCATCATTGTTTGCTTTATTTGTTTGTCTTTGAAAGATGGATGCTGGTGTGAGCTTGATATTATGTTGGTAGGTCCATATATGGGTGGATTTTGTGTTGTAAATGTGGTCATAACCTGGACCGACGATCCTGAATCTATTGTTTGATCCGGATCGAATCTATTCCGTGGATCGGCAGCAAAAAAAGCGAAGGACTGTCCTTGGGGAACACTGCATCGCTTGATCAAGTTTGGTTAATAGATTTTCTCAGAGAGAGAGAGAGGGGGGGGGAGAATCTGACACAGACAGACAGACAGAGAGAGAGAAGAGAGGAGAGAGAAGAGAAGAGAGAGAGAGAGAGAGAGAGGAGAGAGAGAGAGAGAGAGAGAGGAGGAAGAGGAGAGAGAGAGGAGGAGAGAGAGAGGGGGGAGAGAGAAAGAATCTGAGAGAGAATCTGGAATAGAGAGAGAGAGGGAGAGAGACAGACAGACAGACACAGACAGAGAGAAAGAGAAAGAGAGAGAGAGAGAGAGAGAGAGAGCGAGAGAGAGAGAGAGAGCGAGGAGAGAGAGAGAGAGAGAGAGAGAGAGAGAGAGAGAGAGAGAGAGAGAGAGGAGAGAGAGACAGACAGACAGACAGACAGACAGACAGACACAGACAGAGAGAGAGAGAAAAACAGACAAACACACAGACAGACAAACACACAGACAGACATACAAGCCAACAGTGAAACACACTGACAGTCAGACAGACAAACACACCAACAAACACACAAACACATGAACAAAGAGACAGCAGGTGACAGACATGTGCTCTATGCTCACAGGTAGCAATCAGAACTCACACATCATTTTCTTTTTCTTGCCCCTGGTCTTCTTATCGCTCACGAATCTTCAGGTATCTACGTAGAGCACACTATCATATATCGTCGTCCTCAGCAGCATCAGGGAGGCTACACTTTCCGAATGTCAAGTGCATCGTTAGGAGTCTGTTTCCAGAGCCCCAGACTCTTCGCACAAGTCTCTCGGTACGTCCTCGGCCATCTGTGAGTGTGAGTAGGTGTAACAAACAACGTGTTGATTTGTTTGTTTGTTGTTGTTTTTTTCTTTTTTGTGTGTGTGGGGGGGGGGGGGGGGGGGGGGGGGAGGGAGAGGGGGTAAGAGGTGGAGTGGATGTCTACGACGACGTCTTTTTGATGTAGAGGAGAGGGGGGTATAGGTGGAGATGGATGTCTACGACGATCTTTTGATGTAGAGGAGAGGGGGGTATAGGTGGAGATGGATGTTACGACGACGATCTTTTTGATGTAGAGGAAGAAGGAGACAGGACAGTGGGGGAATTGAGGGAAGTGGTGGGGTGGATGGAGAGAGAGGAGAGAGAGATGAGAGAGAGAGAGGAGAGGAGAGAGGAGAGAGAGAGAGAGAGAGAGAGAGAGAGAGAGAGAGAGAGAGAGAGAGAGGAGAGAGAGTGAGAGAGAGACAGAGACAGAGAGAAAGACACACACACACACACACACACACACACACACACACACACACCACACACATATGTTATATATATATATATATATATATATATATTATATTATATATATTATATATATATTTATAGATTGTCGCTTTGCCCTGCTCGTGTTACAATCAGAAGCTTGTTTGAAGAAGCCCAAGTTGGGCGAAAATTCACAAGTAAGTAAATGTTTGGATAAGCAGTGGCCTGGGTCTTATGACTCCTCTCTCTCTCTCTCTCTCTCTCTCTCTCTCTCTCTCTCTCTCTCTCTCTCTCTCTCTCTCTCTCGCTCTCTCTCACGCGAACATACACACACAGTCTGTCTCTCTGTCTGTCTGTCTGTCTGTCTCTCTCTCTGTGACACACACGCACACACACACACACACACACACACACACACACACACACACACACACACACACACACACACACACTCACGTACGTACGTACGTACGTACGTACGTACACACACACACACACACACACACACACACACACACACACACACACACACACACACACACAGCAAAAGAGACATATTTCACTCTCATAAACCACATTACACAATAATAATATAGAGGAAAGCAAATTCAGCCACACAACACGCGAAGGTCTCTTCGACACAGACGGAAGATGCTTATCATCATGACCTTTTTCTTTTCCTCCTCCCCCCCCCCCCCCCCCCCCCCCCCCTCTCTCTCTCTCTCTCTTTCATTCCAGTCTCGTGCCATCTCTTCCCAGCTGCCCCACGCTTTCTACTTCTCCCAAACCGACAGAGACAGGAGATCCATTATCGAACAGTTCCATTGGAAGCATTACAAACGCACCAGAGGGAGAGATGACGTAGGGACAGGAGGGGGGAGGATGGAGAGGGAAATGGGAACATAAGGAGAACGAGGGTGAGGGGGGGGGGTTTTGTAGTGGGAGGGCAGAGAAGGAAGAAAGGGTGTGGAGGGGGAAAGGGGAGGGGGGGGGGAGGATGTGGGACAAAGTAGTAGTCTTCAAGGAGAAACAGAAATTCCAAGACACAGGAGCGAGTTGAGTTGAGAACTGAGATCAGAAAGAACAGAGGGAAATGACCGGCCGTAAACAAAATATGTACAAAGAAGAAGAAGGAGGAGAAGAAGGAGGAGGAGGAGGAGGAGGAGGAGGAGGAGGAGGAGGAGGACGAGGACGAGGAGGAGGAGGAGAACAAGGAGAGGAAGGAGAGAAGAAGAACAACAACAAGAACGATAAAAACAACAGCGACAAAAAAACAACAAATCAGAAGAAGGAGGAGGAGGAAGAGGAGGAGGAGGAAGGGGAACAGGAGGAAGAGAAGGAGGAACAAGAGGATGTGGAGGAGGGGTAAAATAACAACAACAAAACAATAACAACAACGACAAAAAACAACAATAAGAACAAACACAGTACGGAGGCAGTGAGAAGAAGAAGACGAAGAAGAAGAAGAAGAAGAAGAAGAAGAAGAAGAAGAAGAAGAAGAAGAAGAAGAAGAGGAGGAGGAGGAGGAGGAGGAGGAGGAGGAGGAGGAGGAGGAAAAACAACAACAACAACAACAACAACAAAACAACAACAACAACAAACAACAAAACAACAACAAAACAACAACAAAGACAAGAACAACAAGAAGAAGAGCAAGAAGAAAAAGAACAAGAGGAACAAGATGATGATGATGATGCTGATGATGATGATGATGATGATGATGCTGATGATGATGATGATGATGATGATGATGATGATGATGATGATGATGCTGCTGATGATGTATGATGATGTCGTCGTCGTCACCGTCGTCGTCGTCGTGTCGTCGTCATCATCATCACTATCATCGTCAACGTCATCATCATCATCATCATCATCATCATCATCATCATCATCATCATCATCATCACCATCATCATCATCATCATCATCGCCATCATCATCATCACCATCATCATCATCACCATCACCATCATCATCATCATCACTATCATCATCACCATCATCATCATGATCACCATCATCATGATCACAATCATCATCATCATCATCATCACCATCATCATCACCATCATCATCATGATCACCATCATCATCATCACCATCACCATCATCATCATCATCATCATCATCATCATGATAACGATGACGGAGCCACGTCCTGTATGTCAAGTACAGGGTTATCATGTTTGCTTCCAGACACTGGGCGCCTCAAACAGGCCTCTCTGCAGATCTTCGGCTTCTTCAGAAAAGCTGAGATGATTTTTAATGTACGGGTGGTGGTGGTGGTGGTGGTGGTGGTGGTTACGAAACAGGGTAGTAAGGCTGAGAGAGAGACAGAGAGAGACAGAGAGAGGACAGAGAGACACAGAGAGAGAGAGAGAGAAAGAGGAGAGAGAGAAGAGAGGAGAGAGAGAGAGAGAGAGAGAGAGAGAGAGAGAGAGAGAAGAGAGAAAGAGAGACAGACAGACAGACAGACAGACAGACAGACAGAAACAGACGGACAGACAGACAGACTGGTAGACAGACAGAGACAGCAGCCATGACAGGCGCGAAGGGGCACGCAAAATACGCTTTTTTGTGTCGGTGTGGACCGGTGGTGCTTAGGGTGGGCGAAAAGAAAGACAGATCAGGACTCCCACATTTCACCTCAGACACCTCACCCCCGCCCCCCTCCTCCCCATCCCCACCCTCCGTCGATATGTCGGTCTCTGTCTGTCTGTCTGTCTGTTTGTCTCTGCCTCTCCCTCCCTCTCTCTCTCTCTCTCTCTCTCTCTCTCTCTTCTCCTCTCTCTCTCTCTCTCTCTCTCTCTCTCTCTCTCTCTCCCCTCGCACGCTCGCTCGCTCAAAAAACCTTGTGACAACCATACCCCAAGCCTCCACCACCCACCTCAAAAAGATAACACCTCACCCCACCTCACTCCACCCACGTTCTCCTGCATGTCTGTCTGTCTGTCTGTCTGTCTGTCTGTCTGTCTGTCTGTCTGTCTGTCTGTCTCTCTCTCTCTCTCTCTCTCTCTCTCTCTCTCTCTCTCTCTCTCTCTCTCCCCCCGAGCCTCTCGCCCCCACTCTCTCTCAGTCTTCCCCCCTGTCTGTCTGTCTGTCTGTCTGTCTGTCTGTCTGTCTGTCTCTCTCTCTCTCTCTCTCTCTCTCTCTCTCTCTCTCTCTCTCTCTCTCTCTCTCTCTCTCAGACTGCTGCAGGACAGGCCATCCATTATTCAACAGCCAGCAATCGATCCACTGGAGGTATTAAAAACGTACCACGAGGGAGAGAAGAAGCAGGAGGAGGAGTGCGAAAGAGGGGTAAGAAGAGAGAGAGGGAAGAGAGGAGAGAAGGAGATTTCAGGGGGGAGGAAGGAGGGGGGGGGGGGAGGAGGCGACAATGAGGTGATAGAGTCGGGGGGGGGGGGGGGGGGGGGGGGGGAGGAGGACGACAAATGAGGTGATAGAGTCGAAGCAGAAATCGAAGAAAATTGGAATATGTTGAGGAAGCGGAGAGGAGAGGGGGAATTGGGAAGACAAAGTGAAGACGCGAAGTTAGTAGACAAATCACGTGAATTACAAGAGCACAGAAGAAGAAGAGGAAGAAGAAGAAGAAGAAGAAGAAGAAGAAGAAGAAGAAGAAGAAGAGGAAGAAGAAGAAGAAGAAGAAGAAGAAGGAGAAGAAGAAGAAGGCTTACACAGACACACACACACACACACACACACACACACACCCCACACGCACACGCACACGCACACACACACACGCACACACACACACACCACACACACACACACACGCACACGCACGCACGCACGCACGCACGCACGCACATCAAAAGCGAGTAGTAGTAGTAGTAGTAGTAGTGGTGGTGGTGGTGGTGGTGGTGGTGGTGGTAGCAGCAACAGCAACAGCAACAGCAGCAGCAGCAGTGGTAGTGGTAGTAGTAGTATCAGCAGCAGCAGCAGCAGCAGTAGTGGTAGTAGTAGTATCAGCAGCAGCAGCAGCAGCAGTAGTGGTAGTAGTAGTATCAGCAGCAGCAGCAGCAGCAGCAGTAGTGGTAGTAGTAGTATCAGCAGCAGCAGCAGCAGTGGTAGTGGTAGTAGTAGTATCAGCAGCAGCAGCAGTGGTAGTGGTAGTAGTAGTATCAGCAGCAGCAGCAGCAGTGGTAGTGGTAGTAGTAGTATCAGCAGCAGCAGCAGCAGTGGTAGTGGTAGTAGTAGTATCAGCAGCAGCAGCAGCAGTGGTAGTGGTAGTAGTAGTATCAGCAGCAGCAGTGGTAGTAGTAGTATCAGCAGCAGCAGCAGCAGCAGCAGTAGTGGTAGTAGTAGTATCAGCAGCAGCAGCAGCAGCAGTGGTAGTGGTAGTAGTAGTATCAGCAGCAGCAGCAGCAGCAGCAGTGGTAGTGGTAGTAGTAGTATCAGCAGCAGCAGTGGTAGTGGTAGTAGTAGTATCAGCAGCAGCAGTGGTAGTGGTAGTAGTAGTATCAGCAGCAGCAGTGGTAGTGGTAGTAGTAGTATCAGCAGCAGCAGTGGTAGTGGTAGTAGTAGTATCAGCAGCAGCAGCAGCAGCAGCAGTGGTAGTGGTAGTAGTAGTATCAGCAGCAGCAGCAGCAGTGGTAGTGGTAGTAGTAGTATCAGCAGCAGCAGCAGCAGTGGTAGTGGTAGTATCAGCAGCAGCAGCAGCAGCAGCAGTGGTAGTAGTAGTATCAGCAGCAGCAGCAGCAGCAGCAGCAGCAGCAGTAGTGGTAGTAGCAGTAGTAGTAGTAGCAGTAGTATTATCAGCAGCAAGCAGCAGCAGCAGCAGCAATAGTGGTAGTAGTAGTATCAGCAGCAGCAGCAGCAGCAGCAGCAGTAGTGGTAGTAGTAGTATCAGCAGCAGCAGCAGCAGTAGTGGTAGTGGTAGTAGTAGTATCAGCAGCAGCAGCAGCAGCAGTAGTGGTAGTAGTAGTATCAGCAGCAGCAGCAGCAGCAGCAGTAGTGGTAGTAGTAGTATCAGCAGCAGCAGCAGCAGTGGTAGTGATAGTAGTAGTATCAGCAGCAGCAGCAGCAGTGGTAATGGTAGTAGTAGTATCAGCAGCAGCAGCAGCAGTAGTGGTAGTTGTAGTATCAGCAGCAGCAGCAGCAGCAGCAGCAGCAGTAGTGGTAGTAGTAGTTATCAGCAGCAGCCGCAGTGGTAGTAGTAGTAGTAGTATCAGCAGCAGCAGCAGTGGTAGTGGTAGTGGTAGTAGTAGTATCAGCAGCAGCAGTGGTAGTGGTAGTAGTAGTATCAGCAGCAGCAGTGGTAGTGGTAGTAGTAGTATCAGCAGCAGCAGTGGTAGTGGTAGTAGTAGTATCAGCAGCAGCAGTGGTAGTGGTAGTAGTAGTATCAGCAGCAGCAGTGGTAGTGGTAGTAGTAGTATCAGCAGCAGCAGTGGTAGTGGTAGTAGTAGTATCAGCAGCAGCAGTTGGTAGTGGTAGTAGTAGTAGTAGTAGTATCAGCAGCAGCAGCAGCAGCAGCAGTAGTGGTAGTAGTAGTATCAGCAGCAGCAGCAGCAGTGGTAGTGGTAGTAGTAGTATCAGCAGCAGCAGCAGCAGT
>CM031615.1:676233-683733 GCA_018398815.1 Conus ventricosus
AGAGAGATGAGAGAGAGAGAGAGAAGCAGACTCCGATATTCCCATCCGCAAAGGATCAGACACGCATGCCTTAGCCGAATACGTGCAGGTGGGAGGAAGATGTGCGGGGGAGTGTTAGTCGGCTCGTTGAGCTCAAGGTACTCGGAATGACCCGCGCTCATGGACTTCAGATGGTGCAGAGCGTGTCTTCACTACATACTGATTTTGTTTCTTTTCTCTTCTCTCTCTCTCTCTCTCTCTCTCTCTCTCTCTCTCTCTCTCTCTCTCTCTCTCTCTCTCTCTCTCTCGGTGGTGTCTTAGAGGGAGTACTTTACCTGTGGTCAAGGTCAGAGTTTCTTCCGCTGGGCGATCTTGCCATCGTTTTGGAAGAAGGAGGTACATGCGGGTCTGCCAGTTGGCTTGCTTGTTGCAGATGCCTTTTTTTTTCTTTTTCTTTTTCTTTTTTTCTTTTTCAATTGAAAGCTGTTTCATTTTCAAACTTGAAAAGAAATGATAAATAAGGAAAACAAAACGCATCTCTCTCTCTCTCTCTCTCTCTCTCTCTCTCTCTCTCTCTCTCTCTCTGTGTGTGTGTGTGTGTGTGTGTGTGTGTGTGTGTGTGTGTGTGTGTGTGTGTGTGTGTGTGTGTGTGTGTGTGCGTGCGTGCGTGCGTGTGTGTGTGTGATTGTGCTTGCGCGAGCGCGCGCGCGAGCGAGCAAACGCACGTTAACCTATGCATGCAAACATACATGCAACTACACACATCCTTTGTTGCTGTTATTGTTGTTTTTCTCTTTCCACAGCACTTCAGGACTAATATCTTGTCATATTCGAAACCAGACACCCTCACTTCATTTATGTCCGTATGATAACGCCACGTTATGACGCTAATAATTGCGTGATGTGGCGGATCAGGTGACATGACGTAGGCTGCTCTTCGTTCACATCTGAATGGTGCATCAACATAGTCCATTAAGTTAAGAGCTTACGGCGATAATGAAATTGGGCCGCTGGCGAGAGGGGGAGAGGTGGGAACCGGGAGGGGGTGGGGGGAGGGGGGGGTGGGGAGGGAAGGGAAGGGGAGGAATGGAGTTGGAACGGATAAGGGAAGCAAAACTGTGAACCGCAGACTGAGACAGAGGTTGTGTTATTTTGTTGTTGTTGTTGCTGCTGTTGTTGTTGTTGTTGTTTTGCTGTTGTTGTTGATGTTGTTATTGTTGTGGTTGTTGTTGTCGTTGGTGTTGTTGTTGTTGATGTTGTTGTTGTTGTTGCTGCTGCAGTTGTTCTTGCTCTTGTTGTGGTTGTTGTTGCTGTTGTTGTTGATGTTGTTGTTGTTGTTGTTGTTGTTGCTGCAGTTGTTGTTGTTGTTGTTGTTGTTGTTGTTGTTGCTGTTGCTATTGTTGTTGCTGTTGTTGTGGTTGTTGTTGCTGTTGTTGTTGATGTTGTTGTTGTTGTTGCTGCAGTTGTTGTTGCTCTTGTTGTTGTTGTTGTTGCTGTTGTTGTTGTTGTTGTTGCTCTTGCTGTTGTTGTTGTGGCTGTTGTTGTGGCTGTTGTTGTTGCTGTTGTTTGTCCCGGTTACTGCGCTGTGTCAAAGAGATAAACAGTGGAGGGGCAGTGGGGGATGAAGACTGAGAAGAGGAGACAGACAGACAGACAGACAGACAAGACAGATGGACAGAGACAGAGAGAAGTGTTACATTTCACAGAGAGAGACAGACAGACAGACAGACAGACAGACAAGACAGATAGACAGAGACAGAGAGAAGTGTTACAGTCAGAGAGAGAGAGAGAGAGAGAGAGACAGAGACAGAGGACAGAGACAGAGAGGCAAAAAGAGAGAGACAGAGAGAGACTGAGTGCATTCCAACAACCAGATCATCGCGGTTTTTAATCTCCTCCACTAATGATCTTTTTTTCAGATTTAATATCACACACACAACACACCACACACTTTACACGACACACACATATATATATTTATATATATATATATTGTTAAAAGGTAAGGTTTTAAAAAACTATCTAGATATTTTTTAAACCTTACCTTTTAACAAATGTTGCCCCCAGTCCGGTTGAGATTTTTTTAAAATCTTTGCTGGTATTTACTACCATTGTCTTTTATAAAATATTATATATATATATAATATATATTTTTATATATATATATATATATATATTATATATATGCAAAGTGAGGCGACTGCGGGCGGAAATCTTAACACATTTTAAAAGTTATAGTTTAAAGCACCGCAAAAAAAAAAAAAAAAAAAAAAAAAAAACCCACCGTAGACAAACGAAACACAAAAGACAAAACACGACGCGTTTCGACCCCTTAGTCTTCTTCAGGCAAGATACACTCAGGACAACGAAAAAAAAAAAAAAAAGAGCAATGCAAGGGACTTCTCTTCAACCCATTCGGTAAACATAATAATCATGTATATATAAACAAACAAACAAACAAACAAGAATTGGACAAGCAGGTTACCCCGACACAAGCACAAAAACATGACCTGCATACTGACCTGGAAGCTCGCATACTGACGGGGACGGATGCAGAGGTGCTCGTATCACAGGAAAGAAACAGGCGAGGGAAAGCGTACCGCCGCACTGATGTCCTGATAGAGGAAGGATGTGAACGGCCCGAGGTGTGAATCAGTCAATCAGTCCCAGGGCCCAGCAGCGGTGAGAGCTTCGCTCGCCATTTTTCCCCATAGTCTCTGGTGGTGGACACCCGTGGGAAAAGGCGTATGTTTTTGTAAGTATTATGTCAGCATCAACAGGCCCTGAGAGAAACGGAAGACAAATAATGTTTTGGGACAGAGTGTGCGAATTGTTAAATTCGGCTCTCTCTCTCTCTCTGTCTCTGTCTTTTCTCTCTCTCTCTTCTCTCTGTCTTTTCTCTCTCTCTCTCTGTCTCTGTCTCTCTCTCTCTGGTCTCTCTCTCTCTCTCTCTCTCTCTCTCTCTCTCTCTCTCTCTCTCTCTCTCTCTGTAACCTGTTCCTTCGTGCCTTTCATTTGCATCATCTTGGAAACTTAAAACTCTTGTTAAAAGTAAAATAAATCCTCAAATGTTTACAAAAGTGAACTCATGTCCACGTAAAACCTCACCGACCATCCACACACAGTGACCACGCACGGGTGATAGGAGCCTCAGAGCGGTGGCAGATGGTTGGTGCAGATGATGATTCATTGTGCCCACGCCGACCCCTAGTAACCCTATTAACCCCCCCTTCCCCCCCAACACACACACACACACACCACACACAAAACCATGACCACGTCAGTTTTAGGGCCCTGTAAGTTGTTTAGTGCATTCTGACTTTACAATAAAACTGTTGGATTATTTCCCTTTCCATACAGGTGGCGTCAAATTGGACAGGGGGTTTAAGGGTTGAAAAGTGTGTGTGTGTGTGTGTGGGGGGGGGGGGGGGGGGGGGGGGAGTTGGGACTGGGAGGTGAAATGCTGGAAGGGTAGGGATGAGGGGGGGTGTAGGTAGGAGTGTGTGTGTGGGGGGGGGGGAGGTGAAATGCTGGAAGGGATGTGGTGGGTGTAGGAGGAGTGTGTGTGGGGGGGGGGAGGTGAAATGCTGGAAGGGGGAGGGATGTGGTGGGTTTTAGGTAGGAGTGTGTGTGGGGGGGGGGGGGGAGGTGAAATGCTGGAAGGGTAGGGATGAGGTGGGTGTAGGTAGGAGTGTGTGTGGGGGGGGGGGGGGGGGGGGGAGGTGAAATGTGGGGGGTAGGGATTGAGGGTGGGGTGTAGGTAGGAGTGTGTTTTGTGGGGGGGGGGGGGGGAGGTGAAATGGAAGGGTAGGGGAGAGGTGGGTGTAGGTAGGAGTGTGTGTGTGGGGGGGGGGGGGGGGAGGTGAAATGCTGGGAAAGGGGAGGGATTGGTGGGTGTAGGTAGGAGTGTGTGTGGGGGGGGGGGGGGGAGGTGAAATGCTGGAAGGGTAGGGTTGAGGGGGGTGTAGGTAGGAGTGTGTGTGTGGGGGGGGGAGGTGAAATGCTGGAAGGGTAGGGATGAGGTGGGTGTAGGTAGGAGTGTGTGTGGGGGGGGGGGGGAGGTTTAAATGCTGGAAGGGTAGGGATGTGGTGGGTGTAGGTAGGAGTGTGTGTGTGTGGGGGGGGGGAGGTGAATGCTGGAAGGGTAGGGATGAGGTGGGTGTAGGTAGGGAGTGTGTGGTGGGGGGGGGGGGGGGAGGTGAAATGCTGGAAGGGTAGGGATGAGGTGGGGTGTAGGTAGGAGTGTGTGTGTGGGGGGGGGGGGGGAGGTGAAATGCTGGAAGGGTAGGGATGTGGTGGGTTGTAGGTAGGAGTGTGTGTGGGGGGGGGGGGGGGGGAGGTGGAAATGCTGGAAGGGTAGGGGTGAGGTGGGTGTAGGTAGGAGTGTATGTGTGGGGGGGGGGGGGGGGGAGGTTGGGAAAAGCTGGAAGGGTAGGGATGAGGTGGGTGTAGGTAGGGTGTGTGTGTGGTGGGGGGGGGGAGGGGTGAAATGCTGGAAGGGTAGGGATGAGGGGGGGTGTAGGTAGGAGTGTGTGTGTTTTGGGGGGGGGAGGTGAAATGCTGGAAGGGTAGGGATGAGGTGGGTGTAGGTAGGAGGTGTGTGGAGGGGGGGGGGGGTGAAATGCTGGAAGGGTTTGGGATGAGGTGGGTGTAGGTAGGAGTGTGTGTGGGGGGGGGGGGAGGGAAAATGCTGGAAGGGTAGGGATGAGGTGGGTGTAGGTAGGAGTGTGTGTGGGGGGGGGGGGGGAGGTGAAATGCTGGAAGGGTAGGGATGAGGTGGGTGTGGTAGGAGTGTGTGTGGGGGGGGGGGGGAGGTGAAATGCTGGAAGGGGGAGGGATGAGGTGGGTGTGGGAGGAGTGTGTGTGGGGGGGGGGGGGGGGGGGGGGGGGAGGTGAAATGCTGGAAGGGTAGGGATGAGGTGGGTGTAGGTAGGAGTGTGTGTGGGGGGGGGGGAGGTGAAATGTGGAAGGGTAGGGATGAGGTGGGTGTAGGTAGGAGTGTGTGTGTGGAGGGGGGGGGGGGGGAGGTGAAATGCTGGAAGGGTAGGGATGTGGTGGGTGTAGGTAGGAGTGTGTGTGGGGGGGGGGGGGGGGGGGGGAGGTGAAATGCTGGAAGGGTAGGGATGTGGTGGGTGTAGGTAGGAGTGTGTGTGTGTGGGGGGGGGGGGGGAGGTGAAATGTGGAAGGGTAGGGATGTGGTGGGTGTAGGTAGGAGTGTGTGTGGGGGGGGGGGGGTGAAATGCTGGAAGGGTAGGGGTGTGGTGGGTGTAGGTAGGAGTGTGTGTGTGTGGGGGGGGGGGGGGGTGAAATGCTGGAAGGGGGAGGGATGTGGTGGGTGTAGGTAGGAGTGTGTGTGGGGGGGGGGGGGGGGGGAGGTGAAATGCTGGAAGGGTAGGGATGTGGTTGGGTGTAGGTAGGAAATGTGTGTGTGGTGTGGGGGGGGGGGAGGGGAAATGCTGGAAGGGTAGGGATGAGGTGGGTTTTAGGTAGGAGTGTGTGGGGGGGGGGGGGGAGGTTTTAAAAAGCTGGAAGGGTAGGGATGTGGTGGGTGTAGGTAGGAGTGTGGGGTTGGGGGGGGGGGGGGGGGGGGAGGTGAATGCTGGAAGGGTAGGGATGAAGGTGGGTGTTTTGGTAGGAGTGTGTGTGGGGGCGGGGGAGGTGAAATGCTGGAAGGGTAGGGATGTGGTGGGTGTTAGGTAGGAGTGTGTGTGTGTGGGGGGGGGGGGAGGTGAAATGCTGGAAAAGGGGAGGGATGTGGGGGTGTAGGTAGGAGTGTGTGTGTGTGTGGGGGGGGGGGGAGGTGAAATGCTGGAAGGGTTTGGGATGTGGGGGTGGGTTTTAGGTAGGAGTGTGTGTGTGTGGGGGGGGGGGGAGGTGAAATGCTGGAAGGGTAGGGATTTAGGTGGGTGTAGGTAGGAGTGTGTGTGTGGGGGGGGGGGAGGTGAAATGCTGGAAGGGTAGGGATGTGGTGGGTGTAGGTAGGAGGTGGGGTGTGTGGGGGGGGGGGGGGGGGGGGGGGAGGTGAAATGTGGAAGGGTAGGGATGAGGTGGGTGTAGGTAGGAGTGTGTGTGTGGGGGGGGAGGTGAAAAAGCTGGAAGGGTAGGGATGTGGTGGGTGTAGGTAGGAGTGTGTGTGTGGGGGGGGGGGGGGGGGGGGTGAAATGCTGGAAGGGTGGGATGTGGTGGGTGTAGGTAGGGGGTGTGTGTGGGGGGGGGGGGGGGGGGGGAGGTGAAATGCTGGAAGGGTAGGGAGGGTGGGTTTTTAGGTAGGAGTGTGTTTTGGGGGGGGGGGGGGAGGTGAAATGCTGGAAGGGTAGGGGTGTGGTGGGTGTAGGAGGAGGTGTGTGGGGGGGGGGGGGGGAGGTGAAATGCTGGAAGGGTAGGGGATGGGTGGGTGGGTAGGGTGTGTGTGGGGGGGGGGGGGGGGGAGGTGAAATGTGGAAGGGTAGGGATGTGGTGGGTGTAGGTAGGAGTGTGTGTGGGGGGGGGGGGGGGAGGTGAAAAGCTGGGAAGGGTAGGGATGAGGTGGGTGTAGGTGGAGTGTGTGTGGGGGGGGGGGGGAGGGGGAAATGGGTGGAAAGGGTAGGGATGGGTGGGTGTAGGTAGGAGTGTGTGTGGGGGGGGGGGGGGGGAGGTGAAATGCTGGAAGGGTAGGGATGTGGTGGGTGTAGGTAGGAGTGTGTGTGGGGGGGGGGGGGAGGGGGAAATGCTGGAAGGGTAGGGATGTGGTGGGTGTAGGTAGGAGTGTGTGTGGGGGGGGGGGGGGGAGGGTGAAATGCTGGAAGGGGGGATGTGGTGGGTGTAGGTAGGAGTGTGTGTGGGGGGGGGGGGGGAGGTGAAATGCTGGAAGGGTAGGGATGTGGTGGGTGTAGGTAGGAGTGTGTGTGGGGGGGGGGGGGGGGAGGGGTGAAATGCTGGAAGGGTGGGATGTGGTGGGGGTAGGTAGGAGTGTGTGTGGGGGGGGGGGGGGGTGAAAGCTGGAAGGGTGGGGTGTGGTGGGTGTAGGTAGGAGTGTGTGTGGGGGGGGGGGGGGAGGTGAAATGCTGGAAGGGTAGGGATGTGGTGGGTGTAGGTAGGAGTGTGTGTGGGGGGGGGAGGTGAAATGCTGGAAGGGGGGATGTGGTGGGTGTAGGTAGGAGTCGTGTGTTGGGGGGGGGAGGTGAAAAGCTGGAAGGGGGGATGTGGTGGGTGTAGGTAGGAGTGTGTGTGGGGGGGGGGAGGTGAAATGCTGGAAGGGGGATGTGGTGGGTTTTAGGTAGGAGTGTGTGTGGGGGGGGGGAGGTGAAATGCTGGGAAGGGGGGATGTGGGTGGGTGTAGGTAGGGTGTGTGTGTGGGGGGGGGGGGGGGTGTGAAATGCTGGAAGGGGGATGTGGTGGGTGTAGGTAGGAGTGGGGTGTGTGGTGGGGGGGGAGGTGAATGCTGGAAGGGGGGATGTGGTGGGTGTAGGTAGGGTGTGTGTGTGGGGGGGGGGGGGAGGTGAAATGCTGGAAGGGGGATGTGGTGGGGTAGGTAGGAGTTTT
>CM031615.1:688733-693733 GCA_018398815.1 Conus ventricosus
TAGTTGCAAAGTGAAACGACTGCAAGCGGAAACTAAACAAATCTGAAATAAATGTTTTTTAACGCCTATCTTGCGCTGAAGTGATTTGAAGAAGAGAAGTGATTGCGCGTTCATTGTCGTTGTCCTAATTGTTTGGTATCTTGCCTGAAGAAGGCGTAAGAGGGTCGAATCGCGTCGTGTTTTGTCTTGTGATTCATTTGTCCACTTTTTTTTTTTTTTTTTTTTTTTTGCGGTTCGCTAACATTTATTTAAGATTTGTTTAAAAACGAGTCCACGAGACTAACTTTTTAACAAGGCTTTTTATCATTTAAACGATGGTTTTGTGTAGTCTCAGCGATAGTATCCATGTGTTCCAGCTGGCAATAATCCCATAAGTTATAGACGCATGGTCTATATTAGAATCGACTTGAGCGTGGTAAAAAAAAGAAAAAAAGAAACAGATCATACATGAGCGGAGATCAAGGAAGTGACTGCACTGCCGCGTTTGACAGACTTTCAAGAAAATGTTATCGCACACACACACCACACACACACACACACACACACACACACACACACACATACACACACACACACACACACACACACACACACACACCCTGAGCTCCACACACAAAAAATACCCAACTGATCCGCCCCTGGATTGGATCTTCTCTCCGGCGACGGGTCCGAGGACATCTCCTAGCCCCTCATGCCTGGAACGGACGGATCTGAGGAACCAACAGCCTCCTGATTCTGCCGTCTGTCGTCGCCGCCATCCTCCCTCAGAAAGGCAGCAGCTGGCGCCCCCTCCACCCCCCCCCCCCCATAACACACCCTTCCCTCTGTCACATCTCAGACAACAGTCATCCAACCGTGCCGAACATCAAAGAAGAAACCAGCTCCGAGGTCAAGGCCGCTGCATCTGACTTGAGCTAACCCATCCTTTGTTTTTTCCTTCTTCCTGGTCTCCCGTAAAAAGACAACAACAAAAAAAGAAATAAAGAAAGAAAAAAGAAAGAGAGAAAAAAAACGAAAGAAAAAAAAAAAAGAAGAAAAAAAGTTCGGTGCATATGCACCAGCTGCCTCGACGTAGGAGCTTGACCGGGCCGACGTAGGAGCTTGACCGGGCCGACGTAGGAGCTTGACCGGGCCGACGTAGGAGCTTGACCGGGCCGACGTAGGAGCTTGACCGGGCCGACGTAGGAGCTTGACCGGGCCTTGAAAGCTGGACGGCGTAAATGTTGGCTCTGTTTCCTTTTCCTCTGTCGGGGTATGTTTTCGTTCCCCTGGACATGACTGGTCAGAGTGTGGTACGTGTGCATTAGTTTGTCCCTGGACATGACTGGTCAGAGTGTGGTACGTGTGCATTAGTTTGTGCCTGGACATGACTGGTCAGAGTGTGGTACGTGTGCATTAGTTTGTCCCTGGACATGACTGGTCAGAGTGTGGTACGTGTGCATTAGTGTCTCCCTGGACATTACTAGTCAGAGTGTAGCACGTGTGCATCAGTGTCTCCCTGGACATTACTAATCAGAGTGTGGTACGTGTGCATTAGTGTCTCCCTGGACATTACTAATCAGAGTGTGGTACGTGTGCATTAGTGTCTCCCTGGACATTACTAGTCAGTGTGTAGCACGTGTGCATTAGTGTCTCCCTGGACATTACTAATCAGAGTGTGGTACGTGTGCATTAGTGTCTCCCTGGCCCATTACTAGTCAGAGTGTAGCACGTGTGCATTAGTGTCTCCCTGGACATTACTAGTCAGAGTGTGGTACGTGTGCATTATTTTTGTCCCTGCACATTACTAGTCAGAGTGTAGCACGTGTGCATTAGTGTCTCCCTGGACATTACTAATCAGAGTGTAGCACGTGTGCATTAGTGTCTCCCTGGACATTACTAATCAGACTGCAGCACGTGTGCATTAGTGTCCTCCCTGGACATTACTAATCAGAGTGTAACACGTGTGCATTAGTGTCTCCCTGGACATTACTAATCAGAGTGTAGCACGTGTGCATTAGTGTCTCCCTGTACATGACTAGTCAGAGTGGGGTACGTGTGCATTAGTGTCTCCCTGTACATGACTAGTCAGAGTGTGGTACGTGTGCATTAGTGTCTCCCTGTACATGACTAGTTCAGAGTGTGGTACGTGTGTATTAGTGTCTCCCTGTACATGACTAGTCAGAGTGTGGTACGTGTGCATTAGTTTGTCCCTGCACGGGTGAAGGTGGAGATCGCTGAAGGACTAACAGAGCTTCCTTCCATCAGTGGACAGTGGGAAGAGACGCTGTTTGTATCGCTGACCGAGCTGAAAGGGGGGGTTGGGGGGGAGGGGGGGGGGGGGTGGGGGGGGGGGGGGGGGGGGGGGGGGGGGGGGGAGGCTTTTTAAAGGAAAAAAGGGATTTCGTTCGAATTTTAAATCTGACCCCAATCCCCCAAATTCCCCAAAACTCCCACGGGGGATAGATAGATAAAATAGATAGATAGATAGATAGATAAAATAGAAGATAGATGATAGATAGTTTGATAAATAGTTAGATAATAATAGTAGATAGATAGAAAAGATTTGGATGAATGGATGGAGAGAGAAAAGGAGAGAGAGAGGAGAGAGGGAGGGGGGAAAAGGGAGAGAAAAGAGAAGTAAGAGAGAGAGAGAGAGGAGGAGGAGAAAAGGAAACCCACAAAAAACAAAAAACCCCACACAACCACACACACACCCCCATATATATAAATGTATATATATATATATTTTTAATTATTATAATATATATATATTTATATATATATTATATTTAATGTTTTTTTTATATGTTTAAATTTTTTACCCCCCCTACATATTTTCCGGGAAAAGGGAGAAAAGAGAGGGGAGGGGAGAGATTTTAAAAAAAAGGAATTGCTCCATTTGAAGGAGTGGTTTAAACAAGGAATTGTATTCAAACTTTAAAAAAAGTCTGCTTGGGTTAAAACTTAATGCGAGGGGTTCTATTTCCTCACGCCCAACTCACCCTTCTTTTAAAGAACACCTGGGGATTAGACAGTTTCCCAGGCAACTTTTCCCACCCCTTTGTGTCTTTAAAGTGGGGAAAAATTTTTTAAAAAACGTGCTACACTTAAAAAAAATTCTTTGTTTTAAAAAAACACATTTTTAAATTTGGGAGATTTCTTTGGGAACTTGTAATAGACGACAAAATTAACTTCTTTTTCCCAAACAGATTCGCTTAAAAGTTAAAAACAGAAGTCTTTCCCCATGAGGGAAAATATATCTTTTACGTTGTTAATTATTTTCCCAAAGAAATGTTTTTTGGCCAGTTTAATGATCTTTTTTTTTTTCGGGCGGATCGGGAAATATCTATTCATATTGCACAGAGGAAGAGAGAGAGAGAGAAAAGGAGAGTTGGAGGGGAAAGGGAGGGAGGAGGGGAGAGAGAAAAAAAAAAAAAGGAGGGGAGAGAGAGAGGAGAGGGGAGGGGACGACAGACAGCCCAAAACAGACAAAAAGGGGTTGAGAGACGACAGACAGAGAGACGGGGCAAAAAGAGGGGGACACGGGACAGTTTGGATGGAGGAGGCAGCAGTCGAGAGAAAGAAAGATAAAAGAAAGAGACAAAACGGGACGACAGACAGACAGAAAGACGGGACAAAACGACAGAAGGGGAAAAGGGACAGAGGGGCGGGAAAGGGGGACAGACAGTCAGAGAGACAAAAGGATAGGGGAAAAAAAGGACGAACAGAGAGCAGACAGTCAGCGAAAACGGGAAGATAGAGAGGAGGGACGGACAGACCGACAGGCGGGAAAAGAAAGAGAGGGGGGGGTTGGTTGGGGTTTAGGAACAACGTGCCCAAACGGGTTTTGAAAAAATTTTGGGAAAATTTTCATGCGGGGGGGGGGGGGGGGGGGGGGGGGGGGGGAACCCCCCTGTGTATATAAAAAACCCGGGGGCATATAAAAGGCCGTTTTTTGCTTTTCACGGGGGTATTTTTTGGTGTGTGTGTTGTGTGTGTGTGTGTGTGTTTTGTGGAGTGTGTGTGTGGGGGTTTTGTGGTGTGTGTGTTTTGTGTGTGTGTTTTGTGTGTGTGTGGGTGTGTGTTGTGTGTGTGTGGGGAGTGTGTTGTGTTGTGTGTGTGTGTGTGGGGGTGAGTGTGTGTGTGTGTGTGTGTTGTGGTGATTGTGTGTGTGTGTGGTGGGTGTGTGTGTTTTTGGGGTGTTGTTTTTAGTGTGTGTGTGTTGGGGGTTTTTGTGTTTTGTGTGTGGTGTGTGGGGGTGTGTGTTTTTAGTGGGGTTTTGGTGTGTGTGTGTGTGTTGGGGTGTGTGTGTTTTGTTTTTGGGGTTTGTGAATCCACAATTCTAAAAACTGACTCTTTGACTAACCTCAACCCCTCGTTCGGGGCCGTTGCAATGTCAAGGTCGATTCGATGTCTTTCGTGGTGGCTTAACGCTCGGCGTTTGCCGCCCAAATTTAGACCGTTTGGAAAAAGCAACAGGGGGGCAAAATTTGGGGGAAAAAGGAAAACAACAAACAAATATCGATGGGGAAGGAAGGGAAAAAGAGTTCCGTGGGTTTTTTCCCTCCCAAAATCCATTTTAAAAGTTATCTGGGTTTTCCCATCTCTTTGGAGGGGAAAAACCCCCCCCCCCCCCCCCCCCCCCCCCCCCCCCCCCCCCCCCCCCCCCCCCCGGGGGGTTGGGAGTAGGGGGAAGGGGGGGGTGCGGGGTGTTGATGAAACAATCAAAGAAAAAAAAAGGGAATTTTTTTATGGAACGGGGACAAGAAACCAATGAAATAAAGCCTGAAAAAACAACCAAAAAAACCCCAGGTTTTTTTTGGGAGTTCTTTTCTTCACTTTCTCTCTTTCTCTCTCTTTTTCCTCTCTCTTCTCTCTCTCTGTATGTGTGGTTGGTTGGAGGTAGGTTTTGGGGGGAATGAGGGATGCTAGGGAGCGTGAGGGAGAGGAAGCTCCACACACACCACACAACCCCACACACACACACAAACACCAACCCCACCAACTTGGCATGAAAC
>CM031615.1:706233-707802 GCA_018398815.1 Conus ventricosus
GGAAAGATAGGGGTGGGAAAGGGTAGGGGTGGGGGGTAGGGGATTGGTTTTCAGCGATCGAAGAGTATGTCTAAAGAGAGATGGGATGGACGGTGGATTGAAGGGAGTACGAACGGGGGGGGGGGGGGGGGGGGGGGGGGGGGGGGGGGGGGGGATGGGGGGGGGAGTAGGGTGTGTGGGGGGGGGGGGGGGGGGGAGAGGTTGGGGGGGTTGGGGGGGGGGGGGGTTGGGGTTTGTAGAGGGAGCAACGATGCAAAAGATACTGCGCTCTGTTGTGTGCCTGTGTGCTTGTGCTGTGTGTGATAATGATGTGTGATGATGATGATGTGATATATTGTGGGTGTGGTCTGTGTCTGTGTGGTGTGGTGTGTTGTTTGTGTTGTGTGTGTGTGGGTGTGTGTGTGTGTCGTCTGTCGTTGTCTGTGGCGTGTGTGTGTGTGTGTGTGTGTGTGGTGTTGTTGTGTGTGTTGTGTGGTGGTATGTGTGTGTGTGTGTGTGTGTGTGTGTGTGTGTGTGTGTTGTGTGGGGTGTGTGTGTGTGTGTCTTTGTTGTCTGTCTGTGTGCGTTGTGCGTGTGTGGTTGTGTGTTTTGTGTGTGTGTGTGTGGTGAGTATGTGTGTGGTGTGTGTGCGTGCTGCGGCGAGCGTGGGTGTGTGTGTGTGTGTGTGTGTGTGTGTGTGTGGGGGTTGTTGTGGGGTTGTGTGTGGAGGTGAGCATGTTTTTTGTGTGTGGCAGTGTGTGTTGAGTATGTGTGTGTGGGGCAACATAGCGTCGTACGGGGGCCGAGCCCCGGTTTTGTGTGAGAGAAGGAGGGGAGTGTGTGGTGGTGTGTGTGTGTTGTGTGTGTGTGGTGTGTGGTTGTGTGTGTTGTGTGTGTGTTCTGTCGTCTGTCTGTTTTGCGTGGGTGTGTGTGTGTGTTGTGGATGTGTGTGTGTGTGTGTGTGTGTGTGTGTGTGTGTATGTGTGTGTGTGTGTGTGTGTGTGTGTGTGTGTGTGTGTGTGTGTGTGTGGGGGTTGTGTATGTGTGTACAAAACTAAGACCGGCGGGGGGGCTTTACAGCAATGTTTGTGCGGGATGGGTGGGGGGAGAGGGGATGCGTGCGTGCGCCGCGCGGCCGTGTGTGTTTTTTGTCATTTTACGTCTGTACACAACCACTTGCGTCTTCAACTGAGTTGTGTACAGGTTTTCTGTCAATTTATTTACAGGGACAGTTGATCTTTCTCCCCCCCCCCCCTTCTCCCCCCCACCCCCCCCCCCCCCCCCCCCCCCCCCCCCACCCCCACCCTGTCCTCCCGCCCCGGCGTCTCAGTCTCGCTACCCCTTCTCAACCGCCTCCTCCTTCCCCACCTCCTCACCCATCTCAGCCCCACCCCTCTCCCGGGCCTCCCCCTCCCTCCCGCCATCCTCCTCTTATTAAAACCCACAGACAGGCGTCTCATTCTTTTTCCCCACACTCGGAACTCGCCGTGTGTAAGGCCGCCATCACTGCCCATGCTGACGTCTGTGACCAGCTGTTGGCCATATGGTGTTGTTGTTGTTGTTGTTGATGATGATGATGATGATGATGAT
>CM031615.1:719109-731609 GCA_018398815.1 Conus ventricosus
AGGGCCTAACTAAAGCAGGAATAGAACGAATAAACGACTCTGTTCGTACTTACGTTTGGTGTTTGCTAGGTTCGCAAGCACAAACGAGATCGAGCATAACTGATCCTTCTACTGGCTTTGATGCACAAAAACAGTACTTGGCAAATTTAGAGGACGCCATTAATTCTACATTTGATTTACCTTCGAGTATAAAAAGGTACCAAAATGTTTTACAAATACGCAAGATCGAAAGTAGACTTTGCTGTTGGCACTGGTTTATACATGCTGCCTTCTGACCTCAGACTCCAGATAGGAACAATAAATAAACTACAATAATGAAATCCTTGTGGCAGGTAATGAACAGAAGGTCGGGAAAAACGAAATAAATTCTGAGCCAGTAATATTGCAAGCAGTAAAAAAACAAGATGACCCCCCAAGAATAAGTCATCCAATCCCCGTGCCCAAAGCCCAAAGGCCGTTGAAGTCCACGAAGTCAAAAAAATAATGACCATGAATATGAAAAGACAGCACTTGTTGTTGTATTAACTGGCCTAGGATTACTTGGTCTTTATCTTACTAAAAATTAACCCAACTATTAAGAGAACTAATGTCCATAAGTGCTCGGCCATAAAGCCAACTACTTTGCTTGCTGTAGACAAAAGCCAGCTAACAATACCTCCTAATATACCAGGTAAAGAGTCTATAGCTTTACCAGCTAATTTTTTTAATATAATTCGCAAGATGATCAAGCTGTTTTTTTTACCCATGATTTATCAGGCGGAGGCGATGGTGGTGGAGGCACTGAACTTTGACCACCGCCGCCTGTAATAGCCAACACCAGTGTGCTTATTGCAAATCCTAAGGCTGTTATAACGCTTGCTAATGTGACTCCTTGCTCTAAACAGTGTTCGGATTCGTTCTGCTAGCGTTGTGTCTTCATATAAAATTTTCCGGATAGTTTCTCTTATTCTATTCACTTGAGTTCGTAATTGGTCTCGGTTAGTAGTCAGCGCTTCTAGTCTTGCTGATCTCTCTTGTTCAAGATCTTTTAGTCTTTGGGTTATTCTTTCTTTAATATCAGGCCCTAAGTTGGCGTCATCAGCCTCAACGAGTTTTTCTTTTTCTCTTTTTATATGCTCATCTAGTTCACCTAGTTTTGCTAAATTGTTTGTTAATTCGCCTTGATGGTTCTTAAAGCATGATCAAGGGCCGTTATTTCTCGCATGGGTAGCGGTGAGTTGTGTATAGTCTTTAATGCTGTTTCTTCTGAAAAACTGGTTTCTGCTTCTATTGCATTTATTATTTCATCTGCCGATTGATTTAATTCTTTAAGTTCCATGTTTTGTATTTGGTTAGCTGTTGGGATTCCTGCAGTGTGTTTTGAAGTTTAGCAACTGCATCCTTATCTAATTTCGGTCTAACAAGACCAAGGCGATTTTGATCTTTCACACTGAGTCTTTGTATAATTGTACTCTTGGCTAAAAACTTTGATGGGTCTGGTTAGTTGTAAGCCGAACAAGTTGCCCTTGATCGTTTTTAACAGACAAATGATCATCTTTTAATTCAAAATCATTTGGGTCTATAAATTCGGGAGGTTCTTGACCTAAACTTTCGTAAAATGATTTAACCTTACTTTCTGTTAATTCATGCCGCATTGAGAGCATTGAGCGATGCCGTGTTAAAGGGATCATTTCACTCATAATCGTCTCCAGGATCAAAAACATCATAATCTTCTTCACCTTCAATTCTTGCCATGTTTTTAAATAATTAACTTTTTATTTTGCTTCATAAAAATGGCGCAGCAAACATATGGCTCGATTCTTAGCCCGCATAGAAAACTGAAAGAGCCCCTTGGCGTGAAGGGAAATAAACGGAATATTATTGTTCCAAATAATCCATCTACTATTGATGCAGATCAAATTCTTACTGTCAAATTTCCAGACCTAGGAGCAGATGAAGTGATTGTGCCAGGCTCTGCGCGTCTTACTTTCAAAATAGAACTCGCTTCAACAACAGACCCAAACAGGACAGTTGTACAGAATCTGGGGCGGGCAATCGTTAAGAAAATTTCTATAAAACTTGAGGGGCAAGAAATATTTCTTTACATAATGCAGACATATTTTTAACCTATTCTGATCTATGGCTAACCGGGAATGAAAGGGCTGATCTTGCGTTTCAAGGAATCGAAAATGAAGAAGCACTAAAACATAGAATAGGCGCCGCAGATACTAAAGACGGCAAAAAGTATGTAGCTGTAAATTTTGCGTATGGAAATCGCTTTTCCATCCCCTTAGATTTTGAGTTGTTAAAAGCGCATGCCCCATACTTTCAAGGAGCATTAAAAGACAGATTGTCATATGAACTAACTTTTAATGAATACAAACGTGTTATCAGATCATCAGACACCGAAGCAAAGTACAGCATTTCTGACATCTCGTTAGAGTTTGACGTTGTTAGCAACCCTTACTTAGCAGAGCTGATTGAGCACCAATATCGGGGCAAAATTAGCAATATATTACGAAAGAGTGATTCATCATACAACATATCCCAGAAGCAGGGCAGACACTATATGGAATTTTAGTTTTAGCGTCGCAGCAAGATCGCTTAAAGGTATTTTATTGCTGTGTGAAGATGAGAACCGTTCAAAAGAGGAAGTGAAAAGTTTTTTAATCCTAAAATAACGAAAGTACAATGTTCGATTGAGGGTAGTCCTAACCAAATCTATGCTAGCGGGCTTAAACCTTATCAGCATTTTGATGAAATAAGAAAACTGTTTGGAGGCGGGAGGTGTAGAAATCCAACAGTTGACCTTGTGTCTAAAGATTTACATCTTCACAATGTTAGGCTTGATGATTATTTAACAACAAATACGGTTTATGGATTGACCTAAGGTCAACAGAGGATAATCAGTTGCATGGAAGCGGAGAACTGTGAGAGACGTAATAAACATTCAAATTGATAAAGAAGAAGAAGCCGATAAACCGCTTAATGTACATTTGTTTTTAATATATGATGCGCAGCTGAATATTAAAAATAGCAGATTAGAAGATATACTATACTAAATTATTTTTTATTTTATAAAAAGCATGTCTGTTCAGGTTTATCCAAATGTAGCCTACAGCGCCGCCAAAAGAAGGGATAGTAGAAAGCCCAACATAAAAACCTTCAGATTAACCAACATTACACAAATGCAACAAAAACTAGAGCAAGACCTTTCAAAATACAGCAAAACCAAACGAAGGTATTCTGCTGCCTTCAATGCTGTTACATATGTTAATACTGGAACATCAACTATAAGTGCTCTATCAGCAGGAACGAGTGTTGGTCTCTTAGCAACGGGCATAGGCGCACCCGCAGCTTTACCTCTAGGAGGTTTGTCTTTAGCTCTCGGCCTGTGCTTGTTAGGTGTAAGTGCTGCTGGCAAAAAAATAAAAACTAAACTCCAAAAGCACACAGCTATGGTTCAACTAATAACGGCTAAACTTAGTTCGTTTAAACTGACAATAAATAAAGCGCTAGCTGACTCAAACATCACGGATGAAGAATTTAGTCGTTTACAGGCCGATTTTGATGACTACAAAAGACAAAAGTTTGATCTTCAAAGAAAGGCGAGGACAACTTTTTCTCAACAGCCAGACGCCGAGCAGATAAAAAAGGAATGCTTAAAAAAAGTAAACGAGACATTAAACTCTGTTCTAAACAGCTCACAGTAACAACAACGAAGGGTGTTTATACTTTAGTTTATGAGTCCAAGCACAAAAAGACCGTTGATATTGATTCTGATTAAGTATTTTTTTTTTAATTTAAATAAATATTTTGAGTTAGAAAAGAAACTCAACATGGCTAAGATATATGAAGGACCAGACGAATTGTTTGAAGGAATGCTTGAGAGAGAGCGTTTATCAAGAGCACTGAATGATATTGATTTAGAAGTCATTGATCCAACAAACGTACAGGCAAGCGTTGTTCATGCAATTTCTCAAGTTCCAGGTAAACTAACAATAGACCCGCCAGTTAAAGTAATGTTAGCTGTTTTAAATCGACTATGTAACAATAAATGAAGAAAATCTAGAAGTCTGGGTCTCAACTAAACAACAGACTATTCTTTCTCAAACGACTTAACACCCGGTTGGGCAGACGAACTGCTTGCACAGTTTGACGCTGCCGCTGAAGAAGCCAAAATGAGAGGCTCTGGTTGGTCAGAGGGCGAAGTTTTAGAGATCAGATTAAAACAGGCTAAGTATGCACCGATTGTTGGCAAGTCTTACATTCCACTGCCTCGAGAGTTGGTAGCGAAAAGAGCAGTTCTAAACATAAAGAATTCAGACAACAAATGTTTCATGTGGTGTGTTCTCGCAAGGCTGCATTATATCCGCAAAAACGCAGAGAGAGTATCTAACTATCACCTTACATCAATGACCTTAACTTTAGTGGGGTGTCCTTTCCTGTGAGTGTAGACCAAATTGATCAGTTTGAAGAGCAAAACAAACCAATAACTGTCAATATCTACACATGGGATGAGGAAACAAATCTACAGCCGATTAAAGTGTCCAAGAACAGTCCAACGATTGGCGAACCAGACAAAATCATGTTGACTTACTACTGATGCTTTCGCCAGCGGGGCTACCGCATTACACATTGATTCGAACAATGAGTAAACTAATGCAGCATGCTTCAAAGAATGGGCATAAACAAGAATTCTGCAGAAAATGTTTAACAAGAATGCCATCTGTTCAAGCCGCAAGCGAACATAAGAAACATTGTATCGGCCCAGTTGACTGTAATACAGAACTAATTACGCCCCCACCTGGATCTAAAGTTAGTTTAAGAACTGGAAAAAACTGCAACATTCTCCATACGTAGTTTAACGCAACTTCGAGTCGCTTATTGTTCCTTATGAAGGGCCAGCGCCACAAAAACTTCGAAAAACAGTCTTAATGAGTAATCATCAGATCTGTTCATTTGCTTTCATCATTGTCAGGTCGGATGGCGCCCATTCGAAACCAGAATTGTATAGAGGGCCAGATGCTGCAAAATACTTCTTAGAACGCATGCAGCAAGTGCGTAATAACTGTTCTAATAATCTAAACTTATCTGAAATCATAATGACGCCTGAAGACCAACAACAGTATGACTCAGCCACACATTGTTGGATTTGTGGTTTAGAACTCAGTGAGGAAGCCAATCCAACAGGTGGCCTTAGCGGCCAGCGGGTAAGAGACCATGATCACATTAGCGAAAGTTCAGAGGAGCAGCGCACAGTAAATGCAATCTTCAACTAAAGTTTGAACCAAAGACATGGAAGCTGCCTGTATTCTTTCATAACTTGCGAGGTTACGACTCTCATCTTATAATGAAAGCAGTGGACGATGCCTTCAGGGTGTCATGCATTGCACAGTCATCAGAAAAGTACATGTGCTTTAATCTGAATAACATGTCTTTTTATGACTCTATGCAGCACATGATGGTTCATTAGAGTCGCTGGCTATGTCCTTAAAGTCCTGCCCAATAACGGAAGAATATTTTGACCCAACTCTTGTTAGAAAGGGCGTTTACCCTTATGAGTACATGAACAGTTGGGAAAGGTTTGATGAAGATACACTTCCGCCTAAAGGCGCGTTCTTTTCTAGTCTTAGAGGAAAGGACATTAGTGATTCTGATTACCAGCATGCTCAAGATGCGTGCAGAAGTTAGATTGTAAAACGATGGGAGACTATCATGACTCATACTTGATGGCTGATGTATGTTTGTTGGCGGACGTCTTTGAAAATTATAGAAAGACTTGCATGAAACATTACAGCCTGGATCCCGCGCATTACATTTCTGCGCCCGGGATGAGTTGGGATGCTTTCTTAAAGTTTACTGGAGTACAGATTGATTTATTGTTCGGATTTACCAATGATTCAGATGATTGAAAACGGATTTGCGTGAGGGAATTAGTATGGCGTCGCATCATTACTGTAAAGGAAACAACAAATACTTGGACGACTATGATCCAAGTAAAAGGTCTAACTATCTCATGTATTTAGATGCAAACAATCTGTATGGTTGGCTATGGCACAATCATTTCCATTACGTAACTTTAAAATGTACACAGGCGGCGATCCGGAAAATATTCAAAAGGCATTAAAGTGGTTGAACAGTTTAACGCCTGATCAACAGCGTGGTTTCATTCTAGAAGTTGATTTAGAATATCCTCAGAACTCCATGACCTGCATAATGACTATCCATTAGCAGCAGAAAGTCTAAAGATGGATCCAAGAGAGCCGCCTAAACTTGTGCCTAATCTTCGAGGCAAAAAAATTATGTCTGTCATTACAGACTTCTACAATTTTATTTAAGACATGGGTTGAAGTTGACAGCAGTTCATCGCATAATTGCTTTTGATCAAGAACAGTTCATGAAACCATACATAATGAAGAACACTAATCTCAGAACTAAATCCACAGATGCTTCAGAAAAAGACTTTTTCAAGCTGATGAACAACAGCTGTTTCGGAAAGACTATGGAGAATCCGCACAAGCGTAAAGATGTCAGATTAGTCACCAAAGAGAACGAAGCAATAAGCTGACTTCAAAACCTAATTATCAGGACTTCAGAAAATTTCATGATCAGCTTTTTGGCATAATGATGAAAAAAAAGAAAGTCAAATTGGACAAACCTGTATTTATTGGTTTACTGTTTTAGAATTATCAAAGCTTTTGATGTTAGAGTTTCTTTATGATACTTTAAGCCCTCGTATCCTGAGTCCAGAGTACTTTACACAGATACAGATAGTTTTGTTATAGAATCCCTACTGAAGATATTTATAAAGACATGGAATTAGAAGTAGCTAAAGGAGCGAGCGGATGGTATGACACGTCCGATTATCCTAAAGACTCGCCTTTACATTCAATTACTAACAAGAAGGTTTTAGGAAAGATGAAGGATGAATTATCTGGAAAGGTAATCAAGGAGTATGTGGGGTTAAGGTAAAAATGTACAGTATTTCGAGCCAGGAGAAAATCATTAAGAAAGCAAAGGGAATATCTCGCAGCGTTGTGCAGTCAAACATATCACATGACAACTACAAAGAAGCATTGTTTGGCAATAAGACTTTCCATCATGACAACGTAAAACTGCGATCTAATCTACATGAGATCAACACAACAGTTGTAACAAAGAAGTCATTAGATAGAACAAACACAAAACGTGTGTTTGTTAATCCAGAGTTTTCATATGCATATGGTCATTATAGAACCGTAAATTAATTAAAGCGAACTGTGTCTGGTGGGATTATCTGCAGTTCTTCCTTCACAAAAGATCTTTGAGGGGCTGGCTGTTTTGTTGTGCCAGTTTCTCGTAAATAATACACGGGCGGATTCATCTTTACAATTCTTTTTATTTCATATGGATCAACACTCCAAACTGGATCGGTTGCCCTGATGCGAGTGTCCCTTCTGCTTCCCCCGGTAAATAAAGGTGCCTTACTTTTAAACCAAACGGTAATAGTTTGCTGGGTGTACTGGAGTCTTCAGCAACATTTATTGTTTTTCTTTTGATTGCTTGTACTGGTTTTAGCCCTTTAAATTCTTCATTATTCATTGCGCGCAAAACTGAGGGCAGTCTTCTAACCCATTCTGTGTTGCGAGAATTGTCAATAAGCTCTCTGTGATACTGGTAGGAAAAAAGTCTTTCGGATAACTGTTTGTTAAAGTTTTCGACTAAAGCCTGTGATCTGTGAACTCCTGGAATGCCTCTTCTAATGGTAACTCTATGTTTTAACAACAATTGATTCACTTGCCCTTTAAATTCTTTTCCATCATCAACTTGAATCATGCGAGGGTAATTAGCGGGCCTCGTTGGTATATCATTGTATGGCGACAGCAACAGCAGAAGCACTCTTTTGTGTTAATGGTTCCGCATCTTTGTATCTTGAAGCTATGTCAATGACTGTGAGTGCGTACTTAAATCTTTTTCGTCTAATCCTATCAGAGGGTAAATATAGAAGATCCATTTGATGGGTGTCGTTTGGAGTTGTATTAACAAAGTGTGGTCTCTGATTCGGCTAGGCGCTGGTAAATAAATTTGCCAAATCGCTTGTTTAGATAACCATTCTTTTGCTGTTTGTTCACTGACTCCAGCTGCTTGGCTTAGCTTTTTAATTGCTGCGATTCCCTTCCAATATCCTTTGGGCGAATAATAGATTTTGTTCATTTTTTATTCAGCCAATATTATGCGCAACAAAATACACAACGGCCATACCAACGACAATAAACCCGATTCTTGCATCTTTTGTTTTTCTGAGGTTGATAAAAGTCACTGAATTTTGGTGGGGCAATGTCTCGATTGGTTTGCCTGTTACAAGATAATATTGTTTTATTGCTTGATCAACATTTTTAAATGTGTAAGCTGCATGCCCCTGTCTTTTCAGTGTGTCATTAATAAAATCTAACTGCTCAAGTCTCTGCCTTTCATAGGCGTTCTTGTGCAGCTGCTAGTTGCTCCATAGCTTTGTTATGTCTTTTTCTCTCGCCGTCACCCCCCAGTTTACTAAATGCAAAATTACTTCCGCTAAAAGCAAGCGCATTCACCACAGCGCCGCCTATCATTATTGCGAGTGAAGCCATTTTTTATAAATGTATTTTTTTCTTACATATTTATATTGTCTGGAATTATTCCTTGCTTGACTAGAAAATCTTTCGTGGCAAACGAAGCTGCAATGATAGCAATCAGCTTTGCTGAATCCTCAAAGTCTAGTTTGCCAAGATCTGCTGGTTTAATTCTTAACAGGCTTTTACCAAGCATTGAGTATCCTACACTTAGCCCTCCAATAACAGCAGAATGGTATACAAGGTTGGTAATAGTTTTTTCGGTGCTCATTTTTAGAAAATAAAATAATTATAATTATTAAAAAACATGAACAGTGATGATCTACTACAGCTACAAGGTGGCCTAAACCTTCCTGAACTTATGAATGACCAAGTTGATGACCAAGCTATTATGCCCCAAAAGGAGAGGCTGTATTCTTTGGCAGCATGTGGAAAAACAAAACAGTTCTTTGGAACTGAATTCAGCATTGAACAGATTCAACAGATGTCGCCACAAGACATTTTAAAGTATCATAACGGGTATGAAGCGCAGCGGGGGTCTAGAATGGTAAAAAGTGTTGGGCAAACGGTTCTTAGTTTGTACACTAAACTAGTCAGAAAGATTTGCTCCCATTGATTCTGAACAAGATCTTACGTATGATTTAACGCAAGATCCAGTTTAAACAAAGTCATTAGAGTCTCTAGGGTGTGATCTATACTATAGATTTGGAACATTGTTATCGCCATTAATCATGGGATTAATAACTTTTAATCATATAAAATTTTATTTCCCTTCAAAATGAACGAGCGGGAAATCAGCAGAATCAGAAAACACTGAATCAGGTGAGAAAGTAACCAAGCCAGAAAATCAGCAGAAAACGCTGAATCAGGTGGAGACCATTAAAAATCCTGGGCGTGTTGAAGCAGGAAAAAAATTAGCAGAGTGGAACAGACAAAAAAAATTAATGTTACAGAATATAACTCATCATGAAAACATAACACCGCCAACGCCAGAACAAGTTGATTCAATGCCAGCTATAAAAACTCCATGTGATTCAAGGGCCCCGAAGTCTTCAGGGTATATTGAACTTAAAACTGTTGCCAATTTTGGCGCCCTTGCTGCTGCTGGGGCTGTTATTACGGTTATAAAATATATAACCAATGGCAACAAAAACAAAAGAAGTTAAAACAACCTGAATCACTAAATACAGAAAAAGACAACTGCACGCCAAAACCGCCAATAACAAAAGATCATTTTGATCCATTTATAATGCAATAATATTTTAAAAATTTTTTAATAGAAATAGATCATGGCGTATTATAAAATGATAAAGTCAATAAATAAAGACATGGAGTCTATAAAAGACATTTCCATAGACCAGAATTGTAATCAATGCGGTTTGCTTAGGATGTAAGACCTTCATTAAGATCTATGCAGAGAACGCTGAGCAAGACATCCTCAACGATGACGCTTTTTTGAGGCGTGTGTGTACTATATTAGACATTTACTATTTAAGATAAAAACATAGATTGTATTTTTTTTGATAATTATAAGATAACTTGAATAAGAACTTGGCTGTACTTAAAGGACGACTTAATTACAATCTTGAGGTAACTTAATCAAGAACTTAATTAAAAACTTAATCAAGAACTTATTAAGAACTTGAAGTAACTTAATTAAAAACTTAATTAAGAACTTGGGGTGACTTAATTAAAAACTTAATTAAGAACTTGGGGTGACTTGGGGGTGGGAGTGTGTGTGGTGTACACAGAGCTTTATTATTTGTCATGTGTAACACCACTTAGTGCAAGACAGTGCTTGCGTTTTTGTTGCAAGTTCAAAGCAGCCACCAACAAGTAGGCCACCGTTCACGCGCGTGAACGGTCCTATTTTTAGGCTATGATTCGGCAGGTAAATAAGCAGCAGGCGAATGGCAGGTAAAGCAGCCAAGGGCAGGAGTCCAGCAAGTAGGCCACCGTTCACGCGCGTGAGCGGTTCTATTTTTAGGCTATGATTCGGCAGGTAAATAGGCAGCAGGTGAATAGCGGGTAAAGCAGCCAAGGGCAGGAGTCCAGCAAGTAGGCCACCGTTCACGCGCGTGAGCGGTTCTATTTTTAGAAGCCCGTCATACTATCGTCAGTAGTCCAAACCCCACCACGCAGGCCTGCACGCTGTGCCACTGTGACCTTTAACCGCTCTAGGGTGGATTGAAGAAACGGCTTGCCACTGTGACCTTTGACCGCTATGGCGGCTCTAATCGCCAGTAGTAGTACATCCGTCATTGTATATTTGGAGCATTTATATGAAGATAGTGCTGGCCACACACTACTCCTCTCCATACTGGTAGATGTACTAAGGTCTGCCTAACCCTATCTAGTTTGTTTGCCAGAACATTCAAAAATCGCCATTCAGTTGCATAAGGGCACACTTGAAGGCAGATGAACTGGTTAGAATTAGAAAAGTAGAAAAGTATACACATCTTAATACACAGATCAGCTTGCCACATGAACACTGAATCTGTAGTTAACAATCAATCAAGTCTAATACAAACTGAGAACATTTTTACTTGGGAGGAACAGCAAAAATGTTTCAAATATAAGTTTTTTAGCATACGAATCAGCCGTGTTTACCTCCGCCTTAAGAAATGAACGCCATGTTTTTTAAACATGGCTTTAGCTGTCTCAAGCCAGCCCCCAACAATCAACGCGTGATGGTTTGTTTTGCTTCAGCCAACTTCAACAATGCAGCGCCATTTATTAGATAAGGAACCATCTCATCAATAGTATTAAAACTGGCTACATCTGTGTTTCATTTCCTTGAACCAACAAACCTTTAAGATAGTCGTTCATTTCCAAAGCAGTTAGTTCACTTTTCGTTTTCTATAAAAACAATCTCTCCGGTTTCACAACATGCTTCGCCTAATTCTTTCAACAAATACTCTAACATGCAGTTAAAGTAAAACTTATGGTCTCAAATATCACAAACCTGTTCTTCAGTAACGTTTAACAAAACCAACCTGCACAAAACCCGTAAATATCTTCTCACTACAACGCACACACCTTCACAGCTCCAACACCGCCAAGTAAACTGACAATACAAACCGGTCTTGCTGACGTGGCGGCCACAAAGTGGGAGTGACACGTGACAGTCTAGCCGCCAGGTGTCGCTGTCAACCTGAAATGAATACACCCCCCCACCCCCACCCCTCGCCTGGCAAGCCCAGTCTCCCGCTTTATTGATTTTTGGTCGCAGTTCGTAAGCGGGCCGTGCGCTGTGTGAACGAAGGCCGCTCGTCTGCGCCAGCCGTGCCATAGCATAAATTAAGTAATCAGGTTTCGGCCTCGTGTCTGCCCGTCTGTGTGGGCAAAGTTTTTGTAGGTAAAAATTAGTCAGAATAAGTGTGCGGATTTTATGTCATTTAATTGAGAGAGAAAGAAAGAAAGAGAGAGAGAGTGTGTGTGTGTGTGTGTGTTGTGTGTGTGTGTGTGCCCGCCTCTCTGTCTGTCTGTCTGTCTCTCTCTGTCTCTCTCTTCTCTGTCTGTCTGTCTGTCTGTCTGTTCTGAGGGCAACTTAACCTTAACGGGCTTTGTCAGGGTTTCTCTCTCTCCCCACGCTGTAATTAACATACTGCGAAGTAATCGGATAGCCTAGTGCACCCACCGTGTATATGGGCGCGTTCAGCCACAACTGCTTTTCCCCTGCGTTACTCTATGGGGCGTGTTCAGTCCCGGCTACTTTCCCCTACGTTACTCTATGAAAACTTTAGTAAATTAGTATTGAAAACGGATAACCCTACACAGTATGTTTGTTTGTAGATAATCGTTATTTTTTGGTTATTGAAGTCTTACTTGTCAGAGAACAGTAATATGCCAATCCTATGGCACTTTCGCCCGAAAACTGGTTTGAGGGCGAAAGTGAGTTAGGATTGGCATATTACTGTTCTCTGCTGG
>CM031615.1:748178-753178 GCA_018398815.1 Conus ventricosus
GCCCCCTAACACTCTCATCTTCACGCCAAAATTTGACAGCCCCAAAATGCCTCGTTCCAGACGTCCCGGGGAAAGGGGGGGGGAGGGAGGCGGGGGGGGGGGGGGGGGGGGGAACATGAGCCGATTTATTTGGATTGTTCATGCTGAATCTAAAGTAAATTTTAAATGTAATTAATAGCGAACCGCCAACAAAACGTAGACAAACGAATCACAAGACAAAACACGACGCGTTTCGATCTTTTAGGCCTTCTTCAGGCAAGATACAAAACGCTCAGAACAACGAAAATGAACGAGCAATCACTTATCTTCATCCACTTCAGCGTAAGATGGGCGTTGAATGAAAACGAGGCTGTCAAGAAGGAGACAATGTGTAAGTCGAGGCAGTGATGATGATAGTTATGTTACTGATAGGAATAATGATAATGGTAACGATGATGATCAAAATATTGAAAAAATAACTAAAGGCAGGATGACTAGCACTTTTGGTGATGATATGGCAATAGCAGTTGTACTATGGGAGAAAGGAGGGTTAGAGGATTCTCAAACAGCAAAGATGCCGTGGCAGCGGTCTTAGTGGTCAAGGAATTAAAAACAGTCATAGATGCAGGATTCTCATCAATAGTGAACCTCGGAACGAAGAACGAGGATGTAAAAAAAAAAAGGAAAGAAAGAAAGAAAGAAAAGAAAAGAAAAAAAAACGAAATATGAACAGGATAAACAGAGCTAGAAACGAAAGAAAGCGACACAGAGGAAAGCCGAGGAGCCAAGACACAATGCACAGATCGTCCATTTAGCGACACAGAGGAAAGCCGAGGAGCCAAGACACAATGCACAGATCGTCCATTTAGCGACACAGAGGAAAGCCGAGGAGCCAAGACACAATGCACAGATCGTCCATTTAGCGACACAGAGGAAAGCCGAGGAGCCAAGACACAATGCACAGATCGTCCATTTAGCGACACAGAGGAAAGCCGAGGAGCCAAGACACAATGCACAGATCGTCCATTTCTGACATCGAAGGCCAGCAGGTCCGACACCAAAACACATTCCGAGACATGACCTCTTGACCTCTCCCATGATTCACGCCTAACGGCATTTATCGGCAGAGGGCAAATCGGGTTACTTGCAGTTGGCCGGCCACACTTCAAAGAACGGTTCCACGAACTGTGCTGCCTGCCGCCGCTTGCTGGTTCTTTTCGTGAGGAGGTAGTAAGGGTAGGGTTGGTGAGGGGGGGGGGGGGGGGGGGGGTGGAGGGGGGAAGAGGAGTGTTGGGGGTGGAGAGAGGGGTGATGGAGGTGGGTAACAGTGGGGTGACCGAACAACAATATTGAGGCATGGGGTGTTGCATGCTTGATCACACGTGTGCTGGAAATAACGTTCTGTGTTTGCCCCGGCAAGGTTGGGCTGGAATTCTTGGAGTGGGGGTACTGGGTGTACCTATTTATAATGGTCAGCTTGGGGAGAGAGAGAGAGAGAGAGAGAGAGAGAGAGAGAGAGAGAGAGAGAGAGAGAGAGAGAGAGAGAGAGAGAGAGAAGTATGAGATATAAAGAAGAAGCAGACATATACATATGGATACTCCAACAGGGGATATGGAAACTGACATTGAGAGAGAGAGAGAGAGAGAGAGAGAGAGAGAGGAGAGAGAGAGAGAGAGAGAGAGAGAGAGAGAGAGAGAGAGAGAGAGAGAGAAGTATGAGATATAAAAAAAAGAAGCAGACATATACATATGGATACTCCAACAGGGGGATATGGAAACTGACATTGAGAGAGAGAGAGAGAGAGGAGAGAGAGAGAGAGAGAGAGAGAGAGGAGGAGAGAGAGAGAGAGAGATTCGGATAATTTATTACCTCTAATGAAGGGGTGTGTGAACATATAAAGCACAATGATTGTAAACAATTTTCATACCTAACGAATCAAAAAGCAAATGGTTGTCACATGTTCAATAAGAGGCCATTTCTCTCAGTTTAAAGGGTTTGTACAGAAACAATGAAAACTGTTAGGCAACTTCATCAGAGTGGAAGACAGAAGTAGATTTAGTTTAAGCAAAGATGGCCGTCTATAATATTTGCGCTTGATGAGGTTTTCTCTGATGTTTCTGAGACCTGGGCAGCAAAGAACAAAATGCATTCATGTTTCCCGCGATTCTCTACATAGAGAACAAATCAACTTCCAGATATTACGCGTTCGATATCTTAGACAATGGCAAGCTGATTCAGATATTCCCATTCCAAATTTTGCTGTTACATGTTTTAAATGCCTGTCTATATCTAAGTTCAAGTAAGTGTTCAAGTCATGAATATATGAGAAATTCTGAAAAAAAAATCAAACCTATCACTATCATGAATATGATCAGACCATTTCTGCCAGCTGCAGTCCGCGAGTCGCTGGCGAAAAAGTTGTCAAAAGCGTTTTATGTTCTCGACTCCTTGGTTCTTCCAGACGAATCCGAATCCATATTTAGACCGAATCCATATTTAGACCGAATCCATATTTAGACAGACTGAGTTGCACTTTTGTCACCCAGTTGCTTTTGCCTTCAGTGTGTAAGTCACACAACATATTATACGCTTTACCGGGTATTCTGGTATCTTCCATGTGAAGTAATTTCAGCCAGTATCCGATACATTAAACGGCAGAGACAATGTAAATAGGAAATCGATCAGTTTCGCCATAAGTAAGATCATTCGGAGTACGTCTATCACTACCTATAAACGTCTTCAAAGCGAAAACATGACCAATTCACAGTAGCCGCTTTATTTAGTCCTCAGAACTCAGAACCGTAGTTTACAATTGGCTGAACCTGGGTATCAAAAATTTTGAAAAAAAAAAAAAACGTAAAAGAAGAAACTGTTTAGAACATGTAACTTTTTCATGATATAAATCGAAACATTTCTAGTCTTACTTAGCAGGTCTTTACATGTACCAACGAGTTGAGACGAAAATACCCAAATATCTATAGGCAATGACAACTGGCATAAGATTACCGCTACTATACAACCATCTATCTCGAGCACTTACATATCAACTTTTACGGACTACTATAATATTACGTTTATCTTTGATACCATTTGTAAGCAAGACTGGCCACAGATTTCTATCAGTCGAGTCCAAATCTTTTCGAAGTCTGTAAAGGCTGCGTATAATTTCCTGTGATAAGAAAACTGCTTCTGTACAAGCACAAGCAAAATAAACATATGATCAATAGTTGAATGACCTTCACATGATCAATAGTTGAATGACCTTTCTAAAGCCTGCTTGATTATCACCTGTGATATTTCCTTTTCTACCCATCCCAGCAGTCTATGATTAATAATCATTCCCAACAATGTACTACTAATATCACTGAGGAAAATCCCTCCATATTTCCTGGGATTTTTTTTTTTACATCGCCCTTTTAATAGGATGGCAGAACAACTGATTCAGTCCAGTTTTCCGGAAACGTATCACTATCAAAATAATATATTCAACAATTTCAGAAAGAAGTGTACCACCTGATCAGAAGAATGTTTAAATGATTCACCGATAACGTCACCAGGGCCAGCGGCCTGACGATTCTTCAGTTTTCATAAGATCAGTGATACTTCCTCTTGAGTCATTGGCCCCGTTCATGAACTCAGCACTGCTCACATCAAACCTTTCTTCGATTGGTGTGTTATCAACATTTGCATCCAATAAAGTTTGGAAATGCTGAAACCGTACGCCAGGAGCACTATCATTTCTGGGCTGTTTGAGAAGAGAGAGATGAGAGAGAGAGAGAGAGAGAGAGAGAGAGAAGAGACAGACAGAGAGAGACAGAGAGAGAGAGAGAGAGGAGCGAGAGAGAGAGGGGAGAGAGAGAGAGGAGAGAGAGAGAGAGAGAGAGAGACCGAGAGAGAGAGAGAGAGAGAGAGAGACAGAGAGAGAGAGAGAGACCGAAAAGAGAGAGAGAGAGAGAGAGAGGGGAAGGGAGAGAGAGAGGAGAGAGAGAGGGGAGAGAGAGAGAGAGAGAGGGGTACACCCAAATTCTCACAAATTCTCTACAGCAAAACTACACACTCTCCTCGCTAAACTTCGACACTCTGTAGTCCTAAGCAAGCAGTTAGTTTCAAATCAAACAACGTGCAAAAGGTCTGCAGAGAATCATGAATTGAAGGCGTTTAGTTTCCACAGAACAACCAGTTTGTGTGGTGTGTGTGTGTGTGTGTGTGTGTGTGTGTGTGTTAGTGTGTGTGTTCGTAGGGAAGGGAGGTAATGAGGTGGAGGAGAGGGGGGGAGGAAAGAAGGGGGGGTAAGCAGAAGAGTGAAACAACCCAACTATTTGCCAAGGACGAGTGTGGAGAATCATGTAGGGAGAGGAGGGAGAGGAGGGAGATGGGGGTGGGGGAGAGAAGAGACTAATGGGTGTGTGAACCTAGGGTAAAGGAATGCCAATATTAGTTTGTCTCAGACACGAACGGGTGAAAAGGGGAAGGAAGAGGAGGGAGAATAGCCAGCCGAAGGAGAGAGGTTGGGGTGGGGGGGGGGGGGGGGGGGGCGTAGGGGGGCGGGGAGCTGCTGGTGGGGTGGGGGTGGGGGTGGGGGACGGTGTTCATGGGAATTGGTCACACATCATTCTGTAGGCGGGGACCGTTAGTTCCTTGAGAACCATGCCGACAGCGCCCCACCTCCCCCCCCCACCCCCCACCCCCACCCCACTCTAACAATGCACTATCTCCCCCACCCCTGCCCGCGCTGCCTTTGTGTCCCGGACAAGGGCACCCGTTGACCTCCGCTGAATCTCAAATCCCTCAAGAATGCCGCCATGACGTCAAAGGTAACCTTAAACGGAAGGGTACAGACTAACGGGTCACGCTCCAGGCCATCTTGGAAGGAGGGAGGCGGGTGGGGGGGGGGGGGGGGGGGGGGGGGGGGGGTGGGACGGAATTTGACCCGGGGGGGTGGTTTTTGGGCTCCCCACGCGCCGACCTGTTGTTGGGGTGGAAGGAAAGGGGGGACTTTCGGTCTTTGGGGAACCCTCAT
>CM031615.1:773178-783178 GCA_018398815.1 Conus ventricosus
GAAAACATACATTTAGAAAAAGCACTAAAAATGCATCTGATAGAAACTCTGCGCATCAATTGAAGTCATTTCCATCAATACGATCCACATATCTGTGTGTGTGTGTGTGCGTGCGTGCGTGCGTGCGTGCGTGTGTGCGTGCGTGCGTGCGTGCGTGTGTGTGTGTGTGTGTGTGTGTGTTTGAACTTGAAGTTCCAACAATAGTTTCATTATTGTTTCATATTTCATATGAGAGTTATGTATTTGCATGAGAGAAATTGTGTGCTTTTTAAAATGTTTTTCTTGTTTATGAGGGCAGGATGTAAAAAAGCTGGAAAGCATACTCTTTAACCCTCAATAAAGATAATTTTGACTTGACTTGACTTGACTTGACTTTACACACACACACACACACACACACACACACACACACACACACACACACCACACACACACATACACACACACACACACACACACACACACACACACAACACACACACACACACACACACACAAATACACACGCACACACTACGATCTTCCCACGCCACCGATCCTAACACTGACCACTCTGCATGAATCAGAGAAGGGGGCTGACCACACCCCTGAGCTCCTCACTGGCTGACCAGTCATTGCCCAGAGCCGTTTGTCTTGGGTGCGATGACGCACGTCAGTGCCGGACATATCTACGTCACTGTGCTGGTTCCAGAGCTGCGCCTCAGGCCTAAGGAAGGATTGCAGAACGAAAAGGACAGAAACAGAACAGAAAATGAGTCATTCTGAGTTGTTTCAGCTTTCTCTGCCCGTCCAGTGTGTGTGTGTGTGTGTGTGTGTGTGTGTGTGTGTGTGTGTGTGTGTGTGCGTGCGTGCGTGCGTGCGTGCGTGCGTGCGTGCGTGCGTGCGTGCGTGCGTGCGTGCGTGCGTGGTGTGTGTGTGTGCATGTGTGTGTGTTTTGTTGTTGTTTTGTTTTTGTTGTTGTTGTTGTTGTGTGATAGAGACATAGAGACAAAATAATGCATACATACATGCACAGAGAGAGAGACAGACAGCGAGAGAGAGGGGGGAAAGAGAGAGAGAGAGAGAGAGAGAGAGAGAGAGAGAGAGAGAGAGAGAGAGAGAGAGACACAGAGAGAGAGAGAGAGAGAGAGAGAGAGAGAGAGAGAGAGAGAGAGAGAGAGAGAGAGAGAGAGAGAGAGAGGCAGAGAGAGAGAGAGAGAGAATCTTCCAGTCTATCAACAAAAAAACGGAGTTGATTGGAATAGCACAATTTCTCAGGCACACGTTTTGCCATGATGCGATTGACAGATCTGGATTCCGACAGATCCGACGTCAAATGCTGTATCTAAGACCGCTGTCCGCACTGCTCACGCATTCACGCTGACGACTCGGTATATGACATACAGCAGGAAGGAACAGGATTACTTCTTGTTCTGAATCTTCCAATCAACACCAACAGTGCCTCTATTTCGCTGTTCATGTCTGCATTTTGCATTCGTTTTGTAATCCTTCACCCTCGGTCGCTAGAACAGGAACAATCGATTGAAATCCACACTCCGATTCGGAATTTAATCACAGGAGAAATGATGTGATGATGCTTTTGCAGACAGGTCGGCAAGAAGAGAGGTATCAAGAGCGTACGAACCAGTTGAAATGATGTTATCGAATGTTGTTGCAAGAGCGTATCAGTCTTATATGAAAAAAAAAGATCAAAAGATGATTGGGGCCTGTTACGGTACAAAGGGCCACTTAATTCAACAGTTTCAAAAGACGATAATCAATGGATAAAACAGAAGTGAGCAATGTCATACCTTCCTGAAAAATACTTTTTTATGTTTAAAAAAAAAACCCCACTGGCATGAACGAAAATTAGCGCTACATCCTGATCGTGGGGCAAAAGGACTGCACACAAAGTTGGGATGCATTTGATACTCAGTTCAGGCAGAAAGGCAAACGCATATGATATTAGATGGTCGTCTGTCTACCGCAACATTTTATTTTCTTAGTCTTCAGCATGTGAAAGCATCTCTCCAAGTTTTATTACATGAAACAACTCTGTCTGGCCGGCTGTCTGTTTGTTCGTCTGTCTGTCTGTTTCTCTCTCTCTCTCTCTCTCTCTCTCTCTCTCTCTCTCTCTCTTCCCTCTACACACACACACACACACAAACACACACACACACACACACACACACACACACACACACATATATATATATATATATATTATATATGGAGAGAGAGAGAGAGAGAGAGAGAGAGAGAGAGAGAGTGAGAGAGAGAGAGAGAGAATACGAATACGAATACGAATATTTTTATTGAGGGTAAAATGGATAAGCTTATAGCTTTTTTACACCATGCCCTCAAGAACAACAACAGTAACAGACAATATCAAAATGAAAATATATATGATGCACGAAAATTAAACAATGAACAAGTTTATAACGACGAAAACATGATTAACATAAATATTACCGACCAACAAAGTAGGTCACAATTTAGGAATAATGTACATTCGAGGAAGGGAAAAACAAAACAAACAAAAAAAAAACGAAAAGAAGCATGTGCACACGCGCAAGGGTTCAAACACACACACACACACACACACACACACACACACACACACACACACACACACAACACACACACACACACGTGAGACTCTCACACACATAAACACGCACGCGAACGCGCGCAAATACACACATACAAAACATACACAACACAACACGCACACATACATATATACATACGTGCGCGCGCACATGAGCGCACGCACACACATGCACACTACGCGCGCGTGTGCGCCGCCCCCCCCCCCCCCCCCCCCCCCCCCCCCCCCCCCCCCCACCCCCCCCCCGCCCCCCCCCCCCCCCCCTGCCCCCCCCCCCCCCCCACACCACGCACGCATTCACGCACACATACACACACACGCGCATGCGTACGCGCACGCACAAGCGCGCCGCATGCATTTCCGCATTCATAATCACTTCAAATGCTTGCCTCCTACACACAAACACCATCGTATACCACCAAAACACTTACAATACAAGTACATCATCAATTCAAGTCACATGAACATGCATAAGAGGACCCATCAAGTTGAGGTTGCAGTACATTATGATACTCAACATGTTTAGACTTAACACTGTTCTATTAAATATGCGTGGTATGCCTTCCTAAATGAGAACACGCTTGGTTTGCATTTAATATGGTCATGTATATCATTCCATAATTTGCTTCCAGAATAAATGAGAGAAGACATAAAAAGATTAGTTCTTGGGAGAGGAATGCGGATATTACGTTTGTTACGAACATTATTGATAGGAAATTTGTTGTTGAGATAAGCTGGCGTTAAATTGTTCACAATTTTAAACATGAAAACAGCTTTGTTGTAACGGCATTTAAGCCTGAAGGGGAGAATATCTAATTGTTTATAATCAGTAGGGACCAGAGAAGAGGATTTAAGAAGAATTAGTTTGAGAGAGCGTCTGTATAAGCTGTCAAGAGGTTTTAAGCAATTTTGACTGGCCAGATCCCAACATGTTGATGCATAATCAAGATCTGGCTGGATATATGCACGAAAAAATAGCTTCCTGTATGTTGATCAAGAAAATGCTTTATTCTATTCAATTGGAATGTCTTTTTAGAAAGCCTTTTGCAAAGCATAGAAATATGTTGAGACCAGGATAGGTTATTGTCTATAGTGAGTCCTAGTAATTTGTAGAAACTTACTTCTTCTAATACTTTATTATTAACTTTTAACTCCGGTAATTTATTCATAATGTTCTGTCGTTTCTGCCTAGTTGTCACTAGCATGAATTTAGATTTATGAGGATGAATTGCCATATGATTTTCTTCCGTCCAGGAAACAAGCCTTAGTATATCACTTTGTAAGGAGGTGCATACTGCATCAGAGCTTTTTATTTTCATTGTATATGGTGGTATCATCTGCAAAAAGTTCGCAAGAGGATATCAAATGAAGTGGAAGGTCATTTATATAAATTGAAAATAATATAGGACCTAGAACCGATCCCTGGGGAACTCCATATTTGTTCGTAGCAACAGAAGATAAAGTAGAATCTTGACAGACTGCTTTGTCTTCTGTTGTGAAGAAAAGATGCTATGAGTTTTACAGAACAATCGTTTAAACCGTACATATTTAGTTTGTTAGAGGACACTGTGATCAATGGTGTCGAAACGCTTTCGCAAAATCAACAAAAACTGCACCAGTAAATAGATTATTGTTTATGTTTAAATGCCATTTCTCAATGAGGTTAGTCAGCATGGTATGGCACGAATGATTCCTTCTAAATCCATTCTGATTTGGGTGAAATAAGTTATACTTCGTAAAATGGGACTGGAGATTGTGTTTAATATGTTTTTCGAGAGCTTAGACAGAGCAGATAGTATAGATATGGGTCTATAATTGGAGGGGTCAGATGGGTCACCAGACTTAAAAACAGGCAAAACTTTAGCGTCTTTGAAGGCTTGTGGATAATAACTTTTTTCAATACTTAAGTTATAAATATATGTAACACATTCAGAGATAATGGGCGCTGATATCTTCAAAATTTTACAATCTAACCATCCAAACCACGGGAACTCGACGGTTTTAATACATTTAACTCCTGATGCACTTCATGGACACCTATATACGGAAAATGGAGTTTGTCCACAATATGTTTTGACTCGCAGAAACATTTCAGTCGATTTAAATCATTAGCCCGTGTGTTGTTTATCTTTATTGTTCTCTCTGCTACGGTAGTAAAATGACTGTTCAGATAATCAACAGATAAATTGGACGTATAAGCAGACGGCGGTGCTGTTTTCCCGGACAACTGATTTATAGCCTTCCAAATAGATTTTGAATCTTGTTTTGATGAAATTAAATCACTAAAATACCTCTTCCGTGCGGATCTTTTCATTTCAGTGACTTTATTCCGTTGTTGTCTAAAATTCTTGTCTTTCCCTGTTGTTTGTAATAAATTGTCACGAATTCTAATTTCAGCATCTATTTCTTTTGTTAACCACGGCGGTTTCTCGGTTAATTTAACACGTTTAGTACGAAGCAAGACATGTTTATTGAAAATAGGAACAAATATCTTGTACCAAGCCGTAAGTGCATCATCAGGATGATTGTATTGATAGACACAAGAAAAATCTGCCATACATAAATCAGCCAGAATTTGTTCAGTGTGGAAATTTTTATAGCTGCGAAACGATATACACTTATGAGTGCATCTGGGTATTTTAACTCCTTTCTTTGACCATGTTAAACAGACTGGAAAATGATCACTAAGACCATAGACAGGTACAGCAGTTTCTACTACGTTGTTAGAATTAGTAACATAAATGTGATCAATTAACGTTTTTGTCTGTAATGTTATCCGTGTAGGTGAATTTATTAACTGAGTTAAATTGCACATTTCATAAGTTTGTTTCCATTTGTTCTGTGATTTGAATAAATCGATGTTAAAATCTCCAAGTAAGATTATTTCCATTGAATAACTTAATACGTCTTCAAGCATTGACTCAAACGATCGAACCACTCGACTCTTTCTTCTGGGTTTTTGTATAAAAAACCTACCAGGATTGGCTTTGCTCCTTTCAAGTGAATCTCTAACCATAAGCATTCAATTTCGTATTTATCAAACAAATTTAGCCGTCTATAATTAACAGATTGGTGAATATAAGCCACCATACCAGTTTCTAGTTTTGCGGTGGCATCTCGTCTAAGAAGGTTGTATCCTGGAATCGATAATATATTGTCAGAAATTGTACTAGATAGTCGTGATTCAGAAAATCCAAAGACATGAAAACAGTCATTTGAATTGGTTAAGATAGAAGGCACATCTGATAATTTGTTCATTAGGTGACATACATTAAGATAACCTATTTTGAACCCAGCTTTACGGAGCCACTTTAATGTGCTACCGTTCTTGTCCATCACAAATTTACAATACAATACAATTACAGATAATAATGTAGAGGAAAACACATACAATGAAATGTGACACTCAGTATAAAAGATATGCAAGATTAAGCGGAAAAACTACCAGAAACAAAATGAGAATACCAAGTCTATTCAGCTGAGTTGAACACAAGACTGAAAATAAGAAAAGCAGCCTGAACATTCACTCCGGACAATCTCAGCACCAAATATATATATATATATTTCGCACCAGTATGCGAACTGTCCCTATCCGAGCTTTCCGAGAACGCCTGTCACACATGAAACGAGCAATTTTTAAATAATATGGTACATCTCACATCCAAGAAAAAGCAAATAAGCATAAACAAAGTCAATCAGCATAGTTTTGGATACATGACCAAGAGGAAATTTATATAAAGTAGACAAATGTTCATGCACAAAAAAACCAACAGCTTCGTCCTTGTGGGTCGAACACAATTACCTAAAGTCACATATCACCTGCATATGTATGACAAGACCATATATTATGGAGGTGGCTGTCGCATAGCTGGTGAAGATCACTGATGTCCTGGGTGGTACGCCAGCTGTGATGCCAAAGACATTAGTTGCTGGGCACACTGGTTAACAGGATTGTTAGTGGCGGGCCAACTTGGGATACTATAGATGGAGCCCGGCATTGTATTTACAAAATTGACAGGATCTGACACCGGAAACTGTCTCTGGAAAATTTGTCTTCACGGTGATCAGGGGTATGGTAAGGGTATAGGTCGGGATATCTGGGATATGGGAAATAAGGGATCATTTGACCCGAGATGGGAAGAGGATAGGACGCACTGGGGAATGATGATGGGTTCAATGTGGGATGAGGACCTCTAGTTTCGCCTGACTGGCTGTTTTTGGGGGAAAAGAAACTTCACACATACCATGATTCCCCAGCTGATGTGGGGGTGAAGGCCGATGGATTTGGCCTTGCACTGTTTCAACCACAGCCTGGTTATCATTCCGAGAGGGCAACAAAGGGAAGTGGGATGAGGATGATAAGGGGGGAACATCAGCTTGTTGGGAGGTTTGGGGATGGGAACTATCAGCTTCAGTGCTAGCCTGCAAAGTTATCCCTGTGAATCTGGATAATACACGTGCCTTATGAGGAGGGCCATGGACACCAGTTCGTCTGTCCTGAGGAAGAACTTTTTTTAAGTTTATTGCCAGACTAGCAGTCCCTCTCATACTGGGATGTGTACCGTCTTTATATAATGCCTGTCGAGGAGCACCACTTGCAGTAATGAAAGCGCTGTGGTGGTCGATCATGTCTACTTTCATGCTGGTACAGGCAGTATATAAATTTCTATTTGACGGTGCTATCGCATTATTTAATGGGTTCCTTCCACGAGCAGGTACTATAGAACTTAAGGCTATATAAGCTGAAGGAAAACGAGTCTGACACAAATGAATCAGCTTCTACCAAACATCAGTTGGAATTGGACCGGCTGGACAGTCATTTGTACCAAACATGCACAATGAGAGTTTTTATTTGTTCCTGTTTGTCCAATCCATGCAGCCACTGGATGATATTACTAATTTTTAGACCTGGAACACAAATTTTAAAAAGAGGGTCATTATTTGTCTGTAGTCTCCTTGAATCAATATACCTAATGACAGAATCACCAACTATAAGAGAAGACGTTTCATTTGGTATTTTGATTTCACCAAGAACTTGTTCAGGGGGTTTCTTTTGAACCAATGGTTTATGAGAATCATCGAATTGGGGTGAATTATCAGTATTGAAGATACCGTTAGCTTTGGGGAAGTGGGAGTTTTTCTGAATGTTATCATTTGATTGATCTTGGCTGAGATTAGCCAGTATGTCAAACCGATTTTGAACAGGCACATCCGCGCTGTCAACACCATGTAGAGCTGCCGGCACAGGCTGGGGCGTGCTGTCCTGACGAAGTTCACCAAAGGTCTCCTTTGGAGTTGTTGGACTGCTGGACACGTACCATTCACTTCAGCATGTGAGGAAGGCGGACAGGAAACTGGGCCACCACAAAGTACGTCGTTTTGATTTTCATCAACAGTCTGGGTAGATGTACTTACTGAAGACATTGACTTTTTCTTAATCAGTCGTACTTCTGACTGAAGTGTGCCAAGATGGGTTTTCAAGGAATGGTTTTCTTTAATCAAATTTGCAACTGTGGCATCGAGTTTAGAAATAATAGTTTTTAATTCATCAAGACTGCAGTGTAAAGATTCCATCTTTTTTATCAATATGGAGTTTCAAATCCTTTTTCAAAGAAATTTTTGAGTCTTCTAGTTTAGATACTAAGTCAACATGACGATCAGTCTGATCATTTAACATGAACTCTAGAGCATTTTCAATGTTTGTTAGTTTTTCAGACGACGCATTTTGTAAGTGTTTCGTAGGACATAATGTCCGTCTACGATAACGTTTAGACCGGGATAATTTGGGTGTTGATTTAACGCCTGTCTGTGGCGGGGTTTTGCACACATTGACCTCGGAAACATTGTTTTCATTTTCATTTCCTAGAGTTTGTTTTTCAAAGCCATGGTCATCTCGATCAGTTTCAAAGGAATCTTCAGTCAAATTATCCACCACAGCCAATGGAGATGTTTCAGAGAAGTCCCCAACAAGTTCTTGCACAACACTGCTGTCAATCACATCGTCCTCTAGAGTTGGTTGGGAATAAGTATGACAGGGTAAAGAAATTTCTCTCTGATCACACACGGGGGTGGTAAAAAGAATGTTGTCATTTCCTGTCAGAAAGGTTAATGGAAGAGAGGTCAATACCGTTTTTAGTGCCTGTACGTCATCACTTTCACAGTAATTAGGAATTGTCTCTTTCAAGATTTCACATTCATCGTTGTCCCATTTTTCACAGTCTGCACCCTGGCACAGTAGAGTCCCTGTTCCTTGCCGAGTGAAATAAAAAGTCAGTGTTATACGTTTCGATGTGCCACTAAACACACGAATGACTGACTTAGCCAGACAGGAGGGTATGGGTTCACTGATCCACAGGGTTAGAGAGAGCGGATTTTCTTGATAGTCGTAATCGTTCTTTTCGATTACAATCGACTCATTGGTAATACATGAGTAACGATAAAACAATGAATTTCTCCAGGCAAGAAGTTCGTTTTCAGGACATGAAAACCTCTTTTGTAGTATGTCTAAGGTGGGTTTTAATTTGTTTTCGTGTACCACAGAGGAGGTATCCATTAAAATGTAATCAAGAAAACACGTTTATAAAACACGTGATCTATAAACGACTGTTCATGGTTTCGGCAGCTCGGACACGGGACAGCACGGAGAACAATCAGTGCAGCATGACACCCTTGACCCAATTCTGCAGTACAGCTGACCGTGTCGGATCACACAGCTCACCGAGACGACAAGGCCTCACGTGCAAAATGAAAGTTCACTTCATGCCCCGCTGCGGTCACGGTGAACAGTATTGAAGACCGATTTCCTTCATTATTCAATGTAAACTAAATAATGTTAATTAAGGACCATACCTTGTCTTTGAAAGCATAACAATCACACCACAGTAATCATAACGCAGAGGCAAAGATCACTGCTGAAAATTCAAGACAAGAACGTCCTGTGACATAACAAAACTTTGCAAAAACAAAGAGAACAATCACAACGCGTCTTGCTAGTTCACTGGTTCACTGGAGAGAGAGAGAGAGAGACAGAGATAGAGAGAGAGAGATGGATAGATAGATGTGTGTGTGTTGTGCGTGTGCACGTGAGAGACGTGCAAGCGCGTATGTGGGTATGCAAGCGAATGTGCGTCTAGTGTGTGTGTAAATCTCTCTCTCTCTCTCTCTCTCTCTCTCTCTCTCTCTGTAAATGTGTGTGTATGTGTGTGCGCGCGCGTGCGTGTGCGCGCCTTAGTGGAAGGGTGGAGCGGCGCGGGCGCATGTACGTGTGTCTGGGGGTGTGCGTGCGTGCGTGCGTGAACGCTTATTTTTTAAAAAAAAAAGGACAGTTAAAACACAGCATATTGACAAATCACCTCAGTACACCAGAATAAAATACACAACATCAGCATAACGATCCTCGTCACGGTGCCC
>CM031615.1:798178-830678 GCA_018398815.1 Conus ventricosus
CTCTTAAAGTCTCCTGTCTGTTTTGTTTGCCTGTTCTGTCGTCTGTTGTCTCTCTCCATCTTTAGACACATACACACGCACCGCGCACACACACACTCACACATACACACTGCGCACGGCCCGCAGGCAGCAGGCAGGGCACACACACCACACACACACACACACACACACACACACAACAAACACCACACACAACACACACACGCGCGCGCGCGCGCGCGCGCGCAGACTGTCTGTCTCTTTGTTTTACACACACACACACACACACACACACATCCACACACACACACACACACACACACACACACACGCCACGCACGCACGCACACACAAAGACACACACTCATACACTGATAACAGACAACACACACAACACACACACCGCAACCACGCACGCACGCACGCACGCACGCACGCACGCGCACACACACACACTCACACACACACACACACGCACACACACAACATGAGTAAGCGTAATTAATGTTCCTACTATTTGTTCGCCACAAACATAGGCTACATCGTTCATAAACAACTAAGATACACCCAAATATTGCAACTTCCCAGATCACTGACCCGATGACAAGAAGAGAACCAGGAAAAGGCCGACTCTAACCAACTTTCACCCTCCACCGAGTTTTTGGCGAAAGTGGCCTAAAGCCGCCTATTCACTGTTCTCTGACAATAAACCAAAAAATAACGACCCTCCAAACAAACATACTGTGCAGGTTATCCGTTTTTTAATCCTAATTTACTATATACTAAACTTTTTTCAGTAGGATGGTTGTGTGTTTAAATCCTGTGTTTTTTCCTGTCAGTTTCAATAAAATCATTTTTCGACGCAAACATTCTTCAAATATCTCGTCTTCGCATTGAAATAACACTACAGTCTTTAACTGTTCTCTAAAGTCCCTTTTAAAACTGAGTTATTTTTTGAGCATAAAATCCACAACACTTATTCCAGCATGTCTTCCGCTGAAAGGCTATTTCGACAAAGTGTTTCTCGTTTAACTATGTCTACTTCTTCCTGCCGAACATCATCTATAATAAATAGTTCTGCTTCCTTCAAACATCTATAAAAACTGTTCTAAACACTCACTCAGTTTATTGCAGGATCACGTAAATATATGTCATCACTAGTCCATATAAACCTTCTATCAATATAGATGCTTTGTTCATTTAACGTTGACAGAAACCACAATATATTAACATTATTAGCGATAAACCTTTTGTATAGGTCGAGACAAATATGTTTTTTTCCACAAACGTCTGTCCAACAAATCAATGAACAATGAGGTTTTTGGCATAAAGTTTAACTGCTCCATAGTTTTTATACTAGAATTTAATCTAACCAGTTAGTGTTTATATCATCTCTCTGTCAAAAACTGTCAGTATAATAAAATCCTATAAGGCCTAAGTGGTGTATGATTAATCCCCAATTCAGTGCTGTATGATTGTTTCTATTTAGACTAATATTGATTTTGTTGCTTGTTGTTATACCTTAATAGTCCCGCCATTGTGAAGAATGACAACAGTAACTTTAAGACTGGTCAACGTCTAAGTTTTGCACTACTTGAATTCCTTAAAAAACTCCACTAACGCCCACAACCCCATCCTTCTCCTTATATTTTTTAGACAGAAAATACAAATATTATTGTGAACATGAGCTGTATGGATAGGGAAGAATAACTGTAATTTTTAGAAGCATCTTTCAAAACTGTTTCTTTTCTGTGGAGGATGTACTGTTTTTTCGCATACGGCGTTATTTCAATTTCTTTCCGACTATTGTCAGCCGGCATAAGACTAACAGTAAAGGCCAGAGTTGAAAATAACGGGTTCTGAAGACTTTTTTTTGACGGCTAAAATATGTAAATGGCTTATGATTCAAATTTATGTCCCATTCCAAAATGGTTCTAAGTGCCATTTGATCCAGGTTTTCGAACTATTTTATATAATTCATACTGCCAACATTATTTGCTTCCCCTAGATTGCGGCAGTTGTTCTAGTTTAGGAAACTTTTTAGCTGTCCGCCACCACTAGCGTTTATAATCACCATCTTATGTACTCAAAACTATACAAAGCGCTATCTCGCCGTTCTGTTCAAGTCCGCAACGACTGCAACTTTTAATGCTAAAGTTAAACACCTCACTAGGCGCTAATTAACTCCTGATTCTCTGGCCCACGCGACATGTTTTAGTACAGTTTATATTTTATTTCCAATACAATGGCAGTTATCACATTTTACAACTTTTCCAGTTTTGTCTTGATTTTTATATTAATGATCGACACCTCCCACAAACAAATCTTTTAAAAACGTAAATTAGGGAATAGTAATAATTTCATAATCGCAATATATGCACTTTCCCTATGAAGAGCTCTTTAAAACATTGAGGGCCTTCCATCATATTAGTTTTCATCAGTGCTTAGCTCATCAAATGAAACATAGATTAATAATGTATTCAAGAATCGAGCGACTTTCTCCCTCATAATAGTTTTGGTCGGTGACCCTAAATCTATAATTGTAGTCCGTAAAGCCTAACATTTTAGCTAGCTCTTTAATCAAATTTAACCTCCTTCTTCTTCATGCTTGAATTTAACATTGTTTTTAGATTTGCATTGTTAAGTTGATAAGTAATGTCAAAGTTACTCATAGCTTCTTTAGTGAGCAAAAACCCTAATAACCATCAGGTAATGTTACATCGCTAACTTTGTTCCCTGTTTTGTCAACTTAGAACCTTTATTCTCCTTGCTTGCTTATATAAACCCATAACTACTTTGTAGAAATATTTCCATGAAGGCAACCATTTGGCTCCGCATTCGTTATCAATAGCAGTTCTAAAAACGAAGGACGGTCCTTGTGGTTGTTATTTTAACAAACATTTTTGAACAAAATAAAATAAGTGCATTCAAATAAACTGAAGCAAAATATTCTGTTGGTTTGGCCGCACTACAATCTAAAAATATAGCACCCGTATCTCTGACATTGCTGTGACCCAGACTGCCTCTTGTCATAAAAAGGTGAGTACTCCATTAAAGCAGATATCTTTAAACACCCTATTGAAAACGACCACATCAAGAAAGCGTGGTTTAGTCATCCGATGCAGTTTTATCAGAACCAGCCTAAACTTGCTTGTGTTTTGCGCATCAACTGGGTGTGGATGTCGAATGCCTATCATTTTAATCACCAAGATCCTTTGGTGAGGTCATGTACATAATTTCATTTCTATTACACCTTCAGACGTAATTTTGACTGAACTGCTGCGACACCATTAACCAAATGACAAACCATTTAATCCACTCAGCAACATAATAGACATGAAGGCTTTTGAAAGGATCTGTAACGAATTCAATATTAACATCAAGACAGGCTTAGACAAAAGTTGATCATAATCATGGCCTAGCGACCTTTATTTTCGGGCACGCACAGAAAGTAAAAAATATGACTGGCAACCTCCTTTCAGAAACTTCTTTTCAGGCCAACTGTTCAGCCCGGGTCCACTACAGCAAAGAGCATAAAACAGCATGGACAAAAAACATTTATCTTTAGACACTTCTAAGGGCCTAACTAGGGGCGGGAATAGAACGAAAAACACACTATTCCGTACTTACGTTTGGTTTTGCTAGGGTCGCAAGCACAAGCAGGAACAAAGCATAACGATCTGATCCTACTACTGGCTTGACGCACAAAAACAATACTTCGCAAATTTAGCGACGCCATATTCTACAGTGTTTTTTATTTACCTTCAGTATTCAAAGGTACCAACATGTTTTACCATACGCAAGATCGAAAGTACGACGTAGCTGTTGGCACTGTTTATACCAGCTGCCTTCTGTCCTCAACTCCAGATAGGAACAATAATAAACTATAATAAGAAATTCTTATAGCAGCAATGAACAGAAGGAGAGTGTGAAAACGACATAAATTCTTAGCCAGTATATTACAACAATAAAAGAACACCCAAGATTAAGTCATCCAATCCCCGAATCCAAACCCAAAAGTCTTGAAGACACCAGCAAAGCTCGCGACTCTGTTCGCGATGACCATGAATATGAAAAAGACCAGAGCTTGTTCTTGATTAACTGCATAGGATTACTTGGTCTTTATCTACTAAATAGTAACCAACTATTACAAGAACTAATGTCCCGATAAGTGGCTGCGCCCATAAAGCCTACTACTTGCTTGCAAGTAGACAAAAGCCAGCAGACAATGCCCCAATATGCCAGGTAAAGATTCTACGGCTTTACACGCTAATTTTTTTAATAAACTTTGCAAGATGATCGAAGCTGTTTTTTTATCCCATGATTTATCAGCGGAGGCGAAGGCGGCGGAGGCACTGAACTTTGCTCTCCACATCCGCCTGAAATAGGCCAACACCATGTACTTAATTGCAAATCTATGGCCGTTATAACCGCTTTGCTAATGTACTCCATTCTCTCTAAACAGCGTTCGTATTCGTTCTGCTAGCCGTCCGTGTACTTCATCTAAATTTTTTCGTTAGTTTCGCTTATTTCTATTCACTTTGAGTTCGATTGGTCTCGGTTAGTTGTTAGCTACTTCAGTCTTCTGTCTTTCTGTTCAAGATCTTTAGTCTTTGGTTATACTTTTCTTAAATCAGGCCCAAGTTGGGCGTCACAGCCTCAACAAGTTTTCTTTTTCTCTTTATATATGCTCAGCTAGTTCACCTATTTTGCTAAATGTTGTTAATTCGCCTCTAATGGTTCTTAAAAGCATGATAAAGGGCCCATTATATTATTTCAACGCATGGTACGTGATCGTGTATAGTCTTCAATGCTGTTTCTTCTGAAAACTGGTTTCTGCTTCTATGCATTTATTATTCCAGCTGCTGGGATTAATTCTTCAATTCCATGTTTTGTATTTGGTTAGCCTTTGGGATTCCTGCAGTGTGTTTTGCATTTAGAACTGCCTCCTGCCCTTAATTTCGGTCTAACAAGACTCAAGCGATTTTGATCTTTGCTAAAGTGCGTTTTCTAATTGGAACCCACGCACAAAAACTTGATGGTCTTTATTTTTAGTTGTAAGCTGAACAATTTGTACCTTTCGCTCCTCACAAACAAATGATCCATCTTTAATTCAAAATCATTTGGGTCTAAAAATCGGGAGTTCTTGGCCTAAACTTTGGTAACAATGATTTAACCTTACTTTCTGTTAATTCATGCGCATTGAAGTGCATTGAGCGATGCTGTGTCAAAGAATCATTCACTCAAGTCGTCTCCAGGGTCAAAAACATCATAATCTTCTCACTTCAATTCCTGCCAGTTTTTTTCAATAATTAACTTTTTATTTTGGTTTATAAAAAAATGGCAAACCACAGGCTCATTCTTAAACCCGTATAAAGACTGAAAAGAACCCTATGCGTGAAGGGAAATAAGCGGAATATACTGTCCAAATATCCATCTACTATTTATGCGGATCAAATTCTTACTGTCAAATTTACCAGACCTCGGTGGTGAAGTGATTGTGCCAGTCTCTGCACGTCCTTACTTTCAAAATAGAACTCGCTTCAACAACAGACCCAAACAGACATTGTAAAGAATCTTGGGCGGGCAATCGTATAAGAAAATTTCTATAAAACTTGAGGCAAGAAAAAATATTTTCATTACACAATGCAGACATATTTTTAACCTATTCTGATCTATGGACTAACCGGGACTGAAAGGCAGAACTTGCGTTCAAGGAACGAAATGAAGACGCGCTAAAACATAGAATAGGCGCTGAAGATACTAAAGACGGTAAAAGTATGCAGCTGTAAATTTGCGTATGAAATCGCTTTTCCAACCCCTTAGATTTTGAGATTGTAAAAGCGCAGCGCCAAATTTCAAGGAGCATTAAAAGACAGACTGTCATATGAACATCCTTTTAACCCAATACAAACGTGTTATCCAGATCAACAGACACCGAAGCAAGTACAACAGCATGTTCCTGACACTCGTTAGAGTTTGACGTTGTTAGCAACCCTAAATTACAAAGCTGATTGGGGATCAATATAAGACACAATTATATTAAAATTACGAAGAGAGTGATTCATCATACAACATACCTAGAAGACCAGGCAGACCTATAGGGATTTAAGTTTAAGTGATGCAACACATTCACTTAAAGGTATTTTATTGCTTGTGAGAGATGAAGAACCGTTCAAAAGAGCAAGTGAAAAGTTTTTTAATCCTAAAATAACAAAATGCAATGTACAATTGACTGTAGTCCTAACCAAATCTACGCTAGCGGCTAGAGACCTTATCATCATTTACGAAATAAGAAAATAGTTTTGGGGGTGGAGGGGTAAAATCCAACAGCAGACCTAGTGTCTAAGATTTTACATCTTCACAATGTATCTGATGATTATTTAACATCAAATATGTTTATGGGATTGACCAAAGTCAACAGAGGATAATGAGTTGTATGAAGCGGGAGAAAAAGTGAGAGACTAATAAACATCAAATTGATAAAGAAGAAGAAGCCGATAAAACCGCTTAATGTACATTTTGTTTTTTATTATATGATGCGCAAGCAGAATATTCAACAAAACAGATAAGACTAATATTATACTAAATTATTTTTCATTTATAAAAAGCATGTCTGTTAAGGTTTTCCAAATGGGGGGCCGACAGCACCGTAGATGCCAAGAGAAGAGATAGCAGTCAATTCTGCAGTTATAGAAAACACCCTGACATAAAAGCCATCCAATTAACAAACATTACGCAAATGCAACAAAACTAGAGCATGGCCCTTTCAAAAATACAGCATAACCAAACGAAGGTATTCCAGGCTGCCTTAATTCTGTTACCTATGTTTTATATTACTGGAGCTTCAACTATAAGCGCCCGCATCAGCAGCGACAATGTTGGTCTCTTAGCAACGCAGAGCGCACCCGCAGCTTTACCGACATGCGGTTTTGGCTTTAACTCATTACCTGGTCATTAGCTGTAAGTGCGCTGCAAAAAAATTAAAAACTACCTCCAAAAGCACAACAGCTATGGGTTTCAACTATAAGCGGCTAAACTTTAGTTCGTTTAAACTGACAATAAATAAAGCAGCTTGTTGACTCAAACATCACGGATGAAAGAATTTAATCGTTTACAGGCCGATTTTGATACTACAAAAAGACAAACGATTGAATCTTCAAAGAAAGGCCGGGACAAGTTTTTTCTCAACACCAGACGCCGAGCAGATAAAAAAGGAATGCTAAAAAAAGTAAACGAGACAATAAAACTCTGTCTAAACAGCTCACATAAACAACACAAAAGGTGTTTTATACATTAGTTTTATAGTCCCCAAGCGAAAGAACCGTTGATATTGGTATCTGATTAGTTTTTTTTTTTTTATTTAAAATAAATAATTTGGCTTAGAAAGAAAGACAGTCATGGGCTAAGAATATGAAGGACAAGACAATTGTTTGAAGAATGCTCGAGAGAGCGCGTTATCAAGAGCACTGAATGATATTGATTTAGAAGTCATTGATTGACCCAAACAAACGTACAGGCAAGTGTTGTTCATGCAATTTCTCAAGTTTCCAGGCAAACTAACAAAAGAACCCACCGTTAAAGTAATGTTAGCGTGTTTATTAATCGACTAAGGTAACAATAAATGAAGAAAATCAGAAAGTCTGGGTCTCGACTACACCAGCAGACTATCTCCCTCCTCATAATGACTTAACCACCGGGTGGCAGACGAAACTGCTTACACAGCTTGACTGCTGCCCGCAGCCCGCTGAAGAAGCCAAAATGCGAGGCTCTGGTTGGTCAGAGTGCTACGACCCTAGAGATTAGATTAAAACAGCTAAGTATGCGCTCGAATGGTAAGGCAAGGCTTACATTACCGCTACTCGGTAGTTGGTCTTAAAGAGAGCAGTTTAAAAACATAAAAATTCAGACAACAAATTAACATGTGGTGGTTTCTTGCAAGCTCATCATTCGCGAACTTACGCAGACAGATGACTAACTATCGGCAATACGCCAAAGATCTAACTTCAATGAATAACCTTTCCTTTAGTGGAGACATAATGATCAGTTATGAAGAACAAAACAACCCAATAACGTTTTAATGTATACACATGGGAATGAGGAAACAAATATGTAGCCAATTAAAGTGTCCAAGAACAGTCCACAATAGCGAACCAGCACAAGTCATGTGGACTACTCCTAATGTTGTCGCCAGCAGGGCTCCCCAATACACACATAGGATTACCCCAATGAGCAATTATTAGCGCATACTTCAAAGCATGAACATAAACAAGAATTCTGTAGAAATGGTTTAACAAGAATCCAACCGCTCAAGCCGCGCTTAACAAATAAAACATTGTCAAAGTTCTGTAGACCTGTAAGACAGAACGAACTACGCCTCCGCCAGTATCTAAAGTATAGTTTTAATGAACTGAAACGGCTGCAAACAAGTCCATAAACGAAGTTTTATACGCCAGACATCGAACACTCATTTGTTCCTTATGAAGGTCCCGCAACCACAAAAACTTCGAAAAACAGTCTTATTGAAATCATCAGATTTGTCATTTGCTTTTGTTTTGTTAGGTCGATGGCGTTAATTCAGAGTCCAGATTATATAAGGGCCGATGCGCAAGAATACTTCTATAGAACCGCATGCAGAAAGTGCGTAATTACTGTTCTAATAATCTAAACTTATCTGAAATCATAATTACCTGAAGACCAACAACAGTATGACTCAGCCACGCATTGTTGGATTGCGTTTTAGAGCTAACGCCCAGAGTGTAACCCACAGTAAATTAGACCATGATCACAATATAGTGGGAGGTTTAGAGTGCAGCATCGCACAGTAAATGGCAATCTTCAACTAAAGGTTTAGATTCCAAAGACATGGAAGCAGCCTGATTCTATACACAACTTGCGGGGTTATGACTCCTCACCTTATAATCAAGCATAACCAGCGCCTTCAGGGTAGCATTGCATGCACCGTCATCAAAAAGTACATTGCTTTAATCTAAATAACAATGTCTTTTTATGACTCTATGCAACACAGATGATGGCACATTAAGGCACTGGCTATGTCCTAAAGTCCTGCCCAATAACGGAAAAATAATTTGACTCAACACTCTTATTAGAAAGGAGTGTTCTACCACTTATGAATACATGAACAGTTGGGAAAGGTTTGGACGAAGATACACATCCACACTAAAGGCGCGTTCTTTTCTAGTCTTCTAGTACAAGGACATCACGACTCCGATTACATCATGCTCAAGATGCGTGGCAGAAGTTAGAGTGTACAACGATGGGAGACTATCATGACTCCTATTAATGGCCGATGTATGTTTGATGGCGACGTCTTAGGAAAATTCCAGAAAGACCTGCAATGAAACATTTACAGTTAGGATCTGCGCATAATATTTTCTGCGCCCGGGATGAGCTTGGACGCTTCATAAAAAGTTACTAGTACTCAGAGATTGATTTATTGTCAGATTTACCAATGATTCAGATGATTGAAAACGGATTGCGTGGAGGAAATTAGTATTGCCGACGCATCATTACTGTAAAGCAAACAACCAATACGTGGACGACTATGATCCAAGTAAAAGGTCTAACTATCTCATGTATTTAGAATGCAAACAATCTGTAAGGTTGGGCAATGGCGCAATCACTCCATTACGTAACTTTAAAAGCACACGATACGACAAATTCAAAATAGGCATTTAAAGTGGTTTGGACAGTTTTAACGCCTGATCAACAGCGTGGTTTCATTCTAGAAGTTTGATTAGAATATCCTCATGACACATGACCTGCATAATGACTATCCATTAGCTGCAGAAAGTCTAAAGATGATCCCAAGCAAACCACCTAAACTTGTGCCTAATCATCGAGCAAAAAAAATTATGTCTGTCCTTACAGACTTCTACAAATTTTATTTAAGACATGGTTTGAAGTTGACAGCAATTCATCGTTAAATTGCTTTCGATCATGGAACAGTTCAGTGAAACCATACATCAAGAAGAACACAGAACTCAGAACCAAAATCCAACAGATGCTTCCAGAAAAAGACTTTTCAAGCTGATGAACAACAGCTGTTTTGGAAAGACTATAGAATCCGCCAAGCGTAAAGAAATGTCAGATTGGTTACCAGAGAAACGAAGCATTAAGCTGACTTCCAAAACCAAATTATCAGACATTTAGAGAAGATTTCAAGATCAAGCTGTTTGGCATAATGAATTAAAAAAAAGAAATCAAATAGACAAACCTGTATTTATTGGGTTATACTGTTATTAGAATATTCAAAAAGCTTTTGATGTTAGAGTTTCTTTATGACTACTTTAAGCCCTCGTAGCCTGAGTCCAGAGTACTTTACACAGAAACAGACAGTTTTTTATAGATATCCCTACTGAGAGACATCTATAAGACATGGAAACCGAAGTGGGCTAAAGGGCTGCCGGGGTGTATATACATCTATTATCCCTAAAAGAACTCGCCTTACATTCATCCGTTAACAAGAATGTTTTAGAAAGATAAGATGATTAACTGAAAAGGTGATCAAGGATATGTGGGGTTAAGGTCCAAAAATACAGTATTTTGAGCCAGGAGAAAATCATTAAGAAAGCAAAGGGAATATCTCGCAGTGTTGTGCAGTTCAAACATATCACATGACAACTACAAAGAAGCATTGTTTTGGGCAATAAGAGTTAGTTCATCATGACAACGTAAAACAGCGATCTAATCTACATGAGATCAACACTACAGTTGTAACCAAGAAGTCATTAGATAGAACAAACACAAAACGTTGTTTGTTAATCGGAGTTTTTCATATGCAATCGTGCGACTGGAGGTCCGCATAAACAGGGGGTTTTTTATATTTTTCATCAACTTTTTTATACATCAATCATAGCTTCATCCAATTCATTAAATCTTTTTATCATGTTTGCTTGATAGTTTCGAATTTTTTATAATTCAAGATATTCTTTATCCCAATTTGGGGGTTTGGAGTGTAAGGTGATTCTGGATGATTTAGCATGCATTATGAATCCTCGAAAATGTTTCCTTAAATAGCATTACACGCCTGAACTGATTCCCGTATCATATTTCAAGCTCTTCCTTAACCATTCATTGTTTCCGTTCTGCGCTTCCCTTCTGCCTTCCATTTTAAACCAAATATGTTTCCTTAAATTAATTAAAGCGGAACTGGGGGGGGGCCTGGGGATATCTGCAGTTCTTCCTTCACAAAAGATCTTGAGGAGCGGGTTTTTTTGTTGTAGCAGTTTCTCGAAATAATACCACGGGCGATTTCATCTTTACAATTCCTTTTTTTATTCAATATGGGTCAACACTCCAAACTGATCTGTTGCCCTGATGCGAGTGTCCCCTTCTGCTTCCCCCCCGTAAATAAAGTAACTTACTTTTAACCAAACGTAATTAGTTTGCTGTGTGTACTTAGTCTTCAGCAACATTTTATGTTTTCTTTTTGATTGCTTGTACTGGTTTTAGCCCTTTAAAATTCTTCATTATTCTTGCCGCGCAAAACAGAGGGCATCTTCTAACCCATTCTGTGTTGCGAGAAAAATGTCAATCAGCTCTCTGTGATACTGGTAGGAGAAAAGTCTTTCGGCTAACTGTTTGTTAAAGTTTTCAACTAAAGCCTGTGAATCTGTGGAACTCCTTGGATGCTCTTTTTTAATGGTTAACCTATGTTTTAACATTAATTGATTCCCTAGGCCTTTTAATTCTTCTTTCCATCATCGACTTGAATCATGCGAGGTAAAGTTAAGGGCCTCGTTATATCATGTATGGCAAACAGCAACAGCAGAGGGCACTCTTTTGTTTAATGGTTCTGCATCTTTGTATCTTAAGCTATGTCTATACTGAAGGGCGTACTTAAATCTTTTTCGTCTAACCTATCAGAGGGTAATATCGAAGATCCGTTTATGGTGTCGTTTGGGAGTTGTATTGAACAAAGTGTGGTCGTTGATTCGTCTATGCGCAGGTAAATAAATTTGCCAAATCGCTGTTAGTTAACCAGTTCCTTTGCTGTTTGTCTCACTGACTCCCGCCGCTTGGCTTAGCTTTTGTATTGCTGTGATACCCTTCCAATATTCCTTTTTGGGCGAATAATAGAATTTTGTTCCATTTTTACTCAGCCAAAATATTATGTGCAACAAAATACACAACGTATACCAACGACAATAAACGCGATTTTCTTGCATCTTTTGTTGTCTGATGTTTGATAAAAGTCATCTGAATTTGGTGGGGGCATTGTCTGGACCGGTTTGCCTGTTTTTCTAGATAATAGTCTTTTATTGCTTGGTCAACCCTTTGTTAAATGTTAAGCTGCATGCCCTGTTCTTTCAGGGTGTCATTAATAAAATCTACGCTCAAGGACTCTGCCTTTCATAGGCGTCTTGTGCAGCTGCTAGTTCCTCCATAGCTTTGTTATGTCCTTTTTCTCTCGCCGTCATCCCGCAGTTACTAAATGCAAAATTACTTCCGCTAAAAAGCAAGCGCATAACACAGCGCCGCCGATCATTATTGCAAGTGAAGCCATTTATTATAAATGTATTTTTTTTTCTTACAATATTATATAGGTCTGGAATTATTCCTTGCTTAACTAGAAAATCTTTGCTGGCAACCGAAGCTGCAATGATAGCAATCAGCTTAGCTGAAATCCTCAAGTCTAGTTTGGCCAAGATCTGCTGTTTAATTCTTAACAAGCTTTTACCAAGCATGTGATTATCTACACTATATCCCTCCAATAACAAGCAGAATGGTATACAAGGTTAGCAACATTTTTTCATAGTCGCCATGGGAGAACATAAAAATAATTATAATTTAATAAAAAACATGAACAGCGATGATCTAACTATCAGCTACAGAGCGGCCTAAAACTTCCTGAACTTATAATGACCATGTTGATGACCAAGCTATTATGCCCAAAAAGGAGAGGCTGGTATTCTTTGGCAGCGTGTGGAAAAACAAAACAGTTCCTCGAACTGAATTCAGCATTTAACAGATTCAACAGATGCTCCACAAGACATTTTAAAGTATCATAACATGGTATGAAGCGCACTGGGGCCTAGAATGTGAAAGTGTGGGCAAACAGTTCTTAGTTTGTACACTAAACTAGTCAGCTAATTTGCTCCGGATTGATTCTGAACAAGAATCTGGTAGATTAACCAAGATCCAGTTTTAACAAAGTCCATAAGAGTCTCCTAGGGTGATTTATACTATAGAATTGGACCCTAGTTTATCCGCCCTTACTCATGGATTAATAACTTTAATCATATAGATTTAATTTCCCCTCAAAATGAACATCTGGAAAATCCAGCGAACCAGAAACACTGCATCAGGTGGAGAACGTAACCAAGCTAGAAAATCAGCAAAAAACCTGAATCAGTGGAGGCCATTAAAAATCCTGGGCGTGTTGAAGCAGGAAAAAATTAGCAAGTGGAAACAGACAAAAAAAATTAATGTTACAGAATAAGACTCATCATGAAAACAAAAGACACCGGCAAACTCCAGAACACGTTGATTCAATCCAGTCTATAAAAACTCCATTGATACAAGTGCCCCAAAGTCGTCATGAGATATATTGAACTTACAACTGGTTTCCATTTTAGGCGCATTGCGCTGTTGGGCAGTTATTGCGGCCCCCCTATTTTTTTATTTTTTTTATAAAATATATACACGATGGCAACAGAAACAAAAGCAACCAAAAAAATCTGAACCACTAAATTCAGAAAAAGACACAGCAAACGCCAAACCGCCAATAACAAAGCATCATTTTGATCCATTTCAAATGGAAAATATTTTAAGAACTTAATTTTAAAGTTTTTTAATAAAATTGATCATGGCGTATATAAAAATGATAAAGTCAATAAATAAAGACCTGGATCATAAAAGACTATTTCCATAGACCAGAATTGTAATCAATGCGGTTTGCTTCGTTGCAAGAACTGTCATAAAGATCTAAGCTGGGAGAACGCTGAGCAAGACATCCACAACGATTACGCGTTTTTGAGGCAGAGTGTACATAAATAGACCTCTGCTATTTAAGATAAAAACTTAGATTGTATTTTTTTGATATTAATAAGAACTAGAATAAGAACATGACCTGTACTTAGAGGATGACTTAGTTATGATCATAGGTAAACTTGGGTAAGAACGTTAATCAAGATCTTATTAAAACATTGAATGACTTGAGAGTTAACTTTCTGGCAACTTGAGGATGACACATTTAATCGTAACAGTATCCAAAAATTAAAAACCCTAATTTTAAAAACAAACATCTGATCTGAACAAACAATACATTTGGTTAGAAAGTACCCCTAAACACAAAATATGGAAAACCCGTATGACAGGGAGGAGTGTATACAGCACTGTTCTGAATGCAGTTGGGAATCAGGTCGGTGCTTGCGATAGGGAAGTGTTTTTTGAGGTGGGAAGTGACTTTTGTGCATTATTATCCCAATTGTTTGAAAGTTCAAAGTCACCACAGAGAGCACTTGTCAAAAGCTTGAACAATAAACAAGTCAATTGAGCGAAGTGCCGCTTTGTGGCCACCTGAATAAGGCGCCTTGTACAGGCGAAGCGCCTAAAGCAGGATGACGAAGTGATGCAGGCAGATAAAAAACGCAACTATTATTTGCACTATAATACATTGGGCTCAGCTTATAGCGCTGTAATCGCTAGCAAAAGCCCCGTCATAAGGACACATGAGGCATTTTCTAAGTATAGTGTTGCCACACACTATCCCAACCTCGTACCATCAAGGTTTTGATTTTTCTGATTTCCTTTACTACCCGCCGGCGGTTTTTGCAAAACCGTTTTTTATACTAATTTTAAGAAACATGTCAGTTACTATATTCAGCCGGTCCCTGTCATTTGCTGTTAGGCTTAGCAGGAGCAGTGGCGCGACCTATTCAGAGAGGCACAGAGCAGCTCGATCTAGCGGTTTTACAAAACCGTTTTTAAACTATTTTCTTTAGAACTACAAAACAGGAAGGTTCACTGAGTTTGTTGAAGCTCATTGTGAGGCGGAGGGTATTCACTTTGGAACCATGGCCCTAAATACTGAACCTGCAGCATTTTTTCATTACTTTTATTTTGCTAGCAATGAAAGGTAATGGGGAAAGCCCAACCAGTGTAAAACTGTGGATACCAAAAAAGCACCTTTGGCAACAACACGTAAATTTACGTGCATGAACGGCAGAAATTCTCCTTTCTGTTCAAGCCATTTTGGGGGGGCCCATGTTACCTTCATTCTTCCAGCTTTATTTTTTCAGAATCATGCCACGCCCCTTACCCAGTTAAAAAATTCCAAAACTGAATATAGACATTATTGTTTGGGGCATCCTGTCTCTTCAAATTTCTCACATCCCTTTTGCAGCCTGTCAGACAACATCGTATTCACTTACAATAGATGAAAAAAGGCCTTTCAGAGAATGCTTCTCCTTGACGAAATGTAGTACAAACCAACAGCCACATTTTGCTGCCAGATAATTTATGTAGCTCCTCTGGAGTGTACTCTTTTCTAGCTTTGTTTTTGCCCTGTTTTATCTTGAACAGATGGTTGAACTGTTTTGTTTGGCTTTTTTGGGGAGTTTTCTGTGGACCTTGCCGTTCATTCGCTTTTTTCAATGTTTCTATCATGTTTTGTGATAGTCCATAATCTTGGGTTTCTAAAACAGTTTTTTCTCTTCTTCAGTCCACCATTCTGATGGTAACGATGGGTGTAAGAGGAACTGTTTGTGCATAATCCATATCTGGTAAAATAAATAGATGGTTCTTGTGAATAATCCAAAAGATCTTGGATGAACAGCGTTGGCCCTCTCAAACTTCCTGAGCTAACCTTTAAAGAAGGGCTCCCAAGTAACTCCTATAGATTCTGAGACATGAAAACCTCAACAGAAACCAAATCAACACAATTTCTCCGCTGAAGTCCAAGACACGTCTTCACACCAAGCCACTCCAAAGTACAGTGCAAGATAATTACAAAGCCTGTTGGTAACCAACAAATCAGTGCTGGGCGGAATGACAGCGTCCTGTTGCTATCACTGTCATTACCACAGCTTACTATTGTGAGAATGAAAAACATGTCCAGATATGTTTTTAACTCTGGCGGGGATGGCAGATTCGGTTTCGCCTGCGAGTGGCCCAGACAGTCTTTTGTTGTATACAAAGGTCTGTAATTAGACTCAGCTCCAATCAACCCGGTAGCACCGCAAGCGTAGTAACCTACCCCACCACGCACGTCCGGCCTCACCCCACGCACGCACACTCAAGTTATCTACAAGTTCTTAACTGAATTACCTGATCAAATGTTTGGATCCAAGTTTTGTCTATTTTATAACATTAAAAAATGTGATTCAAAAACCTTTTCTAACTTAGATAACACACTGTCTTCTAAAACTACAGCGCAAAACAGTATTACACCTCCACAGCACTTTATAAAAATAAACTACCCCAAGTATAGGCAGGTATGAGGCCGGCAACTAGCAATTAAAAAGCTTACACCGCCCTACAGAGCAGGGTCGTTGACACGCGCCCTAAAAGAGTTGACAGGTACTGGGAAAAGAAAGCCGTGGAACAGACACCGTTTTGTATATGAAGCGCGTTCAGTCACGGCCGCTTTTTTTCCCTACGTTACTCTAAGGGGGCGTGTTCAGTTTTTGGCTGACTTTCTCCTACGCTACTCTCTGAAAAACCTAGTAAATTAGTATTGAAAACGATAACCCTGCACATAGGGGGGGTTGGTCGTTATTTTTTGTTACTTGTCAGAGAACAGGAATAGGCGGCTTTAGCCACTTCGCCCAAAAACTCGTTGAGGAGCAAGTGGCTTAGAGTCGGCCTTTTCCTGTTCTCTCAAGACCAAGGCGTTTGTGCGTAGAATGCTGCCCCGAACTGGGAACAATCTACCCGGAGGATAAACAAGAAGACAGGTGGACAGGTTTGAAAACATGGATCGCCCAAACCGTGAAGCCCACGGAGACCCTCACGTGACCTACTTTGCACAATGCTGCTGGTGCAGTATGTCCCTGTTGGTGTCACACGGATAGTATTGGGGCCTGAAGTGTGTGTGTGTGTGTGTGGTCTTGGAGTCATTGGTCCGAGCTTATGAAACGTCCTGGCAACCTATGAGAGAGAGAGAGAGAGAGAGAGAGAAGAGAGAGAAAAGAGAGCAGAGAGATGAGAGAGAGACCCAGAGAGAGAGAGAACGGCCTGTCTGTTTGCCTCGTCGACTGTCTGTCTCTCTCTCTTTCTCTCTACTCTCGTCGTCTCCTCTCACTCTATCCTTCTCTCCTCACTGCTCTCTCTCCTCTCTCGCCGTCTCTCTCTGTCTCTCCCTCCGTTTCCCTCGTCTCCTGCCTCTGTATCACTCTCTATATCTGTCTTTTCTATCTGTCTGTCCGTCCAGTCTGTCCTGTCGAAGAGAGAGAGAGAGATGAGAGAGAGAGAGAGAGGGGGGGGGATGAACCCCAGAGAGACAGAGAGAAGGCGGGAGGGAGGGAGAGAAAGAACGAGGTAGATATTGAGCGAGCGCTGGGGAGAGAATAGGGAGAGAGAGAGAGGGGTGGGGGGGGAAAATGAGAGTGAAAGGGGAAGAGAGAGAGAGTAGAGAGAGAGAGAGAGTGATGAAAAAGAGAGCGGAGGGCGTGAGAGACAGAGAGGAGAGAGAGAGAGAGAGAGGAGAGAGATAGAGAGGAGAGAGAGAGAGAGAGAGAGAGAGAAAGGAGAAGAGGGGGGGGGGGTTGCAGCATGGAACAAAATACAATGATACCCTGATATGAAGGGGCATTTCCGACAAAAACATGAGCCTGGTCTGTCTATTTCCTGACGCTCACTTCTTCGCACTCCACCCCCATCCACCATTCCACGGCTTCCACCCGGTCCCAACCTCCCTCCCCATTCTTCTTCGTACTCGACTCCGCCATCACACGTTCGCCTCCTCTTGCCATCGCTTCCCACCGCATCTCCCCACTTGCACACAAGACACCTCTGTCTGGCTGTATGCATGCATATCTTCTGTCTGTCTGTCTGTTTGCGTGATTCTCTCTCTCTCTCACTCGGTCTCACTCTCCTCTCTCTCATCTTCATCACCCTCTCTCACTCTCACACACACACACATCACACACACACACACAAACACACACACACACACACACACACACGCATTCTCTCTCCGGCCCCGTCTCTCTCTTTCTCCCTCTCTCTGCTTCTCTCCACCTCTCATCTCGTCTCTCTCTCTCTCTCTCTAGCACACACATAACGCGACTCGCACGCGGAGCGCACAGCTTGCAAACACACACAACACAACACACACACACAGCGCGCGCACGCTCACTACACACGCACACCACACACACACACCCTCACCACACACACACACACACACACACACGAGCGTGTTCTTTAATGCTCAACTTGAGAGCGTAATGAATGTTCACACACTACTTATGTCGCTGCATTTATTATACCACCAACCCCCCCCCCCCCCCCCCCCCCCTTTTTTTCCCCCCCTTTTTGAATAAATAACAGATCTGAACGCCAACATGAGTAACACCCAGATCACGTGACAATTAGACGTTGTGCGGTAGTAAACACACACAGATGAGGAAAAGGCGAAAAGTAAACAGTGCCCCGTGAGGAGATGCTGCTTGAAGCTGGAACAATCTACCAGGAGGGATAAACAAGAAGATGGATGGAGTGTTTATTTTTTAAACGTATTCAACGTGACAGAATCTGACAGTCGGTAGAACCACGTGACCCACACGTGACAGCTTTAAACCAATGACTGCTGTGCAGGGTGTCCTGTTTTTGGTGTCACACGATGGTTGAAGGCCGAAGGATGAATGGCTGGGAGGGGAGACGGGGTAAGGGGGTGGGGGTGGGGGAGGGGGTCAAGGCCCCTTGCTGATGAAAAGCTGAACTTGGAAAAAGAAAGCAGTGTCAAAGCCCAAAAGTAAGAAGAAGAAAAAAAACATGAGACAGAGAGAATGATAGAGAGAGAGAGAAGAGAGAAGTGGAGAGAGAGAGAGAAAGCAGGGGGTGGGAAGAGAGAGAGGAGAGAGAGAGAGGAGAGAGAGAGAGAGAGAGAGAGAGAGAGAGAGAGAGAGAGAGCGAGAGAGAGAGCATTGTTCCAATGTATAAGGCTAATGCCCGTGTCTCGAATACATGACAGTATCATCCATTCACAAATGACAAATGAGTGACACCACACACATAACAGCAATCTCTTTACACTCACCACAGCACATTCAGATAGTCATGTGCACACGCACACAGGCAAACACAAAACGCACGCACGAGAACGTAAGCAAGCGCGCGCACACACACACAACACACACACACACCCCACACACACACACACCCACACACACGCACACGACACACGCACGCACGCACGCACGCACGCACACACAGACAGGCACACACACACACACACACATCACACACACAACACACACACACACACAACACACACAAGCGCACGCGTGACGCGCGCGCATTTAGTGTTCGAAAAGTATACACACACTCCTCTCTCTCTCCCCTCCCCCCCCCCCCATTTCCACTCCACCTACACAGCATCACCACTCAATCTGATGGCAATAATTTGTGTTCTAACATTGTTCCGCCACACATACACCACATACACATAAACAACAGACCAAACACCGACTAGTAACTCCCAATCTACGGGCGACAACTATTGACAAGAACGAGGCGTTGTGCGTTGAAAAAACCCACAGCTGAAGAGAAAGGCTAAACGTAAACTAGTGACCCCAGTGAGAAGAATGCTGCCGAACTGGGATGGGAAGAACTTCCAGTGGATTAAACAAGAAGGATGGATGGACGTGACCGGTGAAAAACGAGATCCGATCGGCAGTGAAACCACGTGAGCCCTCACGTGACATTCTTTGCACAATGGGGGCCTTGTGGCGGGTGTTCGTTTTGGTGTAACACAGCATGCTGGAGTTAAAGGGTGAATGTTGGGGGGGGGGGGGGGGGGTTGCATGTCCCCTGTGAAATGAAAAGTCGGAACATATGTTAAAAGAAAGTGCCGGTATTATACTTATCGAACTAAGAAAAGGCGAAGAGAGAGAAGAAGAGAGGAGAGAGTAGAGAGAGAGAGTAGATAAGAGAGAGAGAGAGAAGAGAGACAGAGAGAGAGAGACAGACAGACAGAGCGGGAGGGAGATAGCGAGACAGCACCTACATGTACACACACACACACACACACACTCACACACACACTAGCACACACACACAGACCACACAAGCACACAACACACACACACACACACACACCCCCACACACCCACACACACACACACACACACACACAGAGAGAAAAGAGAAACAAGAGACAAAGAGAGAGACACGAGGGAGAAAGAAAACAAAGAGACAGAGAAAGAAGGACACAGAGAGAGAGAGAGAGAAGAGAGAGAGAGAGAGAGAGAGAGAGAGAGAGAGAGAGAAGAGAGAGAGAGAGACGGAGGGAGAAAAAAAGAGAGCAACCACACACACACACACCACACACACACCACCACACACACACACACCACACACACAACTCATAGTCACACTACCTGCATACAGAAGAGAGATAGAGAGAGGAGAGGAGAGAGAGAGAGAGAGAGAGAGAGAAGAGAGAGAGAGAACTAACAGCAATGTTCCACAATAAAAGGTTCAGGCTCTGACCTTGCCTCAAAGTACATCTGTCCTTTTTCTATTACAAATGCAGCACAGACATCCATTAACAGTGACAATGTTTGAATACCAGCATGAAAACACATTCATATGGATGCACACACACACACACACATCACACGACACACACACACACACACACACACATTGTGCAGGCACATGTGCTGCGCGCGCATACAGACAGAGAGAGAGAGAGGAGAGAGAGAGAGAGAGAGAGAGAGAGAGAGAGAGAGAGAGAGAGAGAGAGCGCACCACACCACTACCACCACAATACAGCACAAGAGATGAACCGCTTTTTCGAAATTCAATCTTACCTGTATACCTATCATCTTTATGATTTCCTTCTATCCGAGTTCAAGAATCCCTGCAAGATGTAAGTATAGAAAGTGGAAAATGATTTCCTTGTTGCACCTCAACGTTGAGACTTTGATTCAGTCTGTAAACTTTCCATTATAACCCATGCACAAGTGAAAAATTCAGTGGAAAATAGATACGTATCTTTTTTATTCTTCACCCAGAATCGAAAATAAAATAAATCTTATATTTCATGTTAAAGGAATCAGGCCATTTCTTTAAAACAACATCTGAAGGTACCAGTTCTTGAATCTTGTTTCTTCTTCTTCGTAAGTTGCATGAATCCTCCAGAAGTCCATGTTTTCTCTATCCACCCAGTTATTGCTCGATTGCAGTTTTACTTTCTAACTTCGGCAGTCCGTGCCATGTGTATGTGTGTACGTGTGTGTGTGTGTGTGTGTGTGAGTGTGAGTGTGTGTGTGTGTGTGTGTGTGTGTGTGTGTGTGTGTGTGCGTGCGAACGTGTGTGTGCGTGGGTGTTGTGTGTGTTTGTGGGGTGGGGTGGGGGGGGGGGGGGGGTTGTGTGTTGTGTGGTGTGTTTTAGGTCGTACGATAATTCTATACATAGCTGCAATCCGCTGATCTGATCAATGAACTTACAAATATCTCCAATACGCTAAATGCCATCATTTTCCTTATATTTTATTTGTGTTTCACGTTTTGAAATGCACTGAAGCTTCGTCTCCAGTTAGGTCCCAGGAATCCAAGCTTCTTCTCTTCTTTCTTCCTAAAATACTGTTCACCTCAAAAACGAGTCACCTGCTGCGCATGTTAAAAGTAAAATAAAATTAGCATAAAATAGTGCGACACAGACTGTTGACCCCTGGAGCAAATTTGGCAACAGGGGTCCAAACTCGATATTCCAAGAAGTTAAAAGCAATGGCCAAATTCCGGGCCCAGGAACAGTAAAATAACTGGAAGTTAAGAATAGAAAATCTCAATATGCAGATCTCACAACTGACGTATCTATTTGTTTTTTAATGAGATTGCATTTGTTGGAATCTTAAGGACCGTTTCAGTGAGTTCCACAGCCGTACAGAACTAGGATAAAATGAATGTAAGTTGGCCTGTCAATATTGATGCAGTATGGTATAACATTTGACCGCCACTCCTGTGCTACGTTTATTCAATACAAGTTGTTCCATGGAATACAATTACTTTAGCTCTGCCTTTGAAGAAGATGTTAAGTTTGATAAAGCTCTCTCTCTTCAAAGGGTTTTCCATTCTAATTTCCTCATGTTCTTCCTAGTATTCCCATTACTCTGATGTGGTTCCGCTGTTACTAACGCGTGCTGCTCTCTTCTGAATCTTTTCGTAGGTTATCAGATGTTCCTTTAGATGGGTAAGGAATCCTAACCCGCAAACTGAGCAACCATATTCCAGTACAGGTCTACCAAGTGTTTTGTAGCAGTTCGTCTTTAACCTTTTGGGGGCAGTTCATGATATTTCCTAAATAAGAAAGCTAAGATGTTATTTGCCTTTCTTACATACTAAATTGAAGTGTTCTTTCCATTTAGACGACTATCTATAATTCACGCCTAATATTTTGCAGCATATTTCTTTCTTTAAGAATAGTATTTATGGATAAGAAAAATCTGAACTAAAAGGTGAGCGTTTGTTACATAGACGCAACACTTGCAACTTTTTGTGTATGAAATTCATTTTCCAAGTTCTTCCCACTCTTGTAAAGTGTTTTTGCTCTTCATGTAGAATGCGTGTATCATTCTTGCTTCTGATTTTCTATATACTAGGGCTAAGCTGTCAACTAAAAAGCCTTATAGTAGTTTCCAGGAGAGAGATTTACTACTTATGTCTTTATATAAATTAAGAAAAACAAGGGCCACAGAACAGTTTCCCCGGGTTACACCTGACAAGACTGTTTACAATTGGATGACGACCCCGTCCACAACAACTTTTCCTGCGTTCTCCCAACGAGGAATGATCTAGCCCATTAGCAAGAAACGCCATGCGATGTGTTGTCTAATTAAGAACGCCCTCATGGCAACCTTAATCAAGGCTTTAGGAAAAGTCTAAAGCTATGGTATGTGTCCTCCACGTGTATGATGTTCTCACGAAGGCAGTATCCTTCCGACTCAAATCTTTAACTTTCTTCTTCTTCTTTTTTCTTCTTCCTTCGTACACTCCAGACAGGAACCCCAGAGGCACTGACGAAAGGCGCTGTACAGCGGAGGACCCCCAGAGATGCCACCAGCTTCTCCTCGTCGATGTTTCAGCAGGCCAGGTCTCGTCTCTGCTCCTAGCATTTGAGGGTGTGGGGCAGTCTTTGCAGGAAGTATCTGTGGAACAGTCCTGCAGGATGTTGACTTCTCTGGAGATTAGATTTCTTCATAAATATCTCAACCATTTGGAAATAACACCAGATTGCATTGCTTTTCTGGTGAAAATGTCTGTTTTTTAAGATAAAAGAGTTTGTGTACCCGGTGGTCTTTTGAAATTCCATTTTGCCATTACTTTCTTAGCGAATTATCATCCTAATGCAGCTTGATTCCACTGTTTCGATTTGCTGGAACGTCCTAAGTCTGGATGAGAAAGGAGAGGGGTTTGGGCGAGGGGTTAGCACCCCTTCACCGAAAAAAACCGTCATGCAACAAAACGCCAACAAGAGACTCTAACGGAAACCCAGCCCTGGGAGAAGAAGGACCTCATGCTGAGGACCTATGACGACGGATGTGAAGGCCGATCCATCTGGAACCTTCCCCGACTACCATTGTGACCGACCAGGACTACCATCACCATGACGAGACGAGCCCTCAGTGGAACCCCAGGAAAAGGGAGGAAGCCGGCCGAGAACACAAGGCGACGTGGCCTAGACCGCAGATGCCAAGAAGATGTCCACACATGGGGGCAGCGGAGAGACTGACCCAGGACAAGACAGCGGAGGGAGGACCTGGTCGGCGGCCTAATGTTCCCATGGGGGCGAGGAGCCACAATTGAATAGATTTCAAGATTTTGCGGATGTCCTTTCACTAGATTTACTGCTATGATTTCATTCATTTAAAACAATGACCATGTTCAAATGGTTAGAGTGTTGTGCGTGAACTGATGGCCGTGGCTTCGAAACTACAAACTGGAGGTCGGATTTCTTCAATTTGAAACGCGCCCCTCGCTGTCCACCCAGCCTCTCTGTCCACCCAGCCTCTCTGACCACCCAGCCTCTCTGTCCCCCGCAGCAGACAGGTATTTGATTTTTAGTTCAGGCAGGTTTGGAGGCGGCGGAAGGAGAGGGAAGGGCCACGTCTTCCATCTTGGCCGTGCTCTAGGACAAGATCAACCTCTGACAGTTTCACCGCCCTTACGCCAATAGCACAATGGGAACATTTGACCCTTAGCCTTTAACCTTCAGTCTTCATCGTAATTTTTTTCCCCACCTTTTTACGCAAATACAATCATTTTCTTCTTATCTCCATTAAAAGTTTTCTAACCACAACTGGGTTATTGATTATCACATCATCAGCATCTTAGAACCACCACCACACCACCACACACCACCACCACCACCACTATCATCCTCATCATCATCATCATCTACATCGTCGACGTCGTCGTATGTACGACATCGTCATCGTCATCATCATCATCTTCTTCTTCTTCTTCTTCTCCTTCTTCTTCTTCTTCTTCTTCTCCTTCTTCTCTCTTCTCTTCTTTCTTCTTCTCTTCTTCTTTCTCTTCTTCTTCTCTACTTCTTCGTCCGTGGCGGACCTCTATGGGACGCCACAGTGAAGAAACAGTTTGACAAGGATTTCTCCACTCTTGCCGCTTGAATGCCAAGGTCAGTCTCTGTATGCCAAGGACAGGGTCGCTGTATCCAAGGTCAGGTCTCTGTAGCCAAGGTCAGGGTCTCTGTATGCCAAGGTCCAGGGTATGCAAAGTTCAGGGTCTCTGTATGCCAAGGTCAAGGGTAAGCCAAAGTCCAGGGTATGCAAGGTCAGGGCATGCCAAAGTCAGAGTCTCTGTATACAAGGTCAGGGTCTCTGTATGCCAAGGTCAGAGTCTCTGTATGCCAAGGTCCTGGTCTCTATATGCCAATGTCAGAGTCTCTGTATGCCAAAGGTCCAGAGTCTCTGTATGCCAAGGTCATGGGTCTCTGTATGCCAAGGTCAGGTCTCTGTATGCCAAGGTCAGGTATGCCAAGGTCAGTGGTCTCTGTATGCAAAAGGTCAAGGTATGCCAAGGTCAGGGTCTCTGTATGCCAAGGCCGTTGGATCTTGTTACACGGCCAAACCAGGACTGATTTGGCAATGCCATTGGAGCGTGTTACAGACGTCCAAACCATGACTGATTTAGCAGTCCGTTGGATCTTGTTACACGGCCAAACCAGGACTGTTTTAGCAAGACGTTGGATGCTTGTTTACACGGCCAAACCAGGACTGTTTAGCAAGGCCATGATCTTGTTACACGGCCAAACCAGGACTGTTTAGCAAGGCCGTTGGATCTGTTACACACGGCCAAAACCAGGACTGTTTTTGGCAAGGCCATTGGATCGTGTTATCACTGCAAACCAGGACAGTTTTAAGTAACAAGGCCGTAGGATCTTGTATACACGGCCAAACCAGACTGTTTTAGTCATGGCCGTTGGAAATCCCCCCCGTTTTTGGGGGGTGTTACTGCGGCCAAACCAGGACTGTTTTACAAGGCCGTTGGATCCCATGTTACAAGCGGCCAAACCAGGACTGTTTTAGCAGGCCGTTGGATCTTTTATATGGCCACCCAGGACTGTTTTTTAGCAGGCCGTTGATCTGTTTATATGGCCAAACCAAGACAGTTTTAGCAAGGCCATTGGATCTTGTCAATATGGCCAAACCGGGACTGTTTTCGCAAGACCATTGGATCTGGTTATATGCCAAACCAGACAGTTTATCAAGGCCGATAGGATCTTGTATATAAGGCCAAACCAGGACTGTTTTTAGCACGGGCCGTTAGGATCTTGTATATGGGCCAAAACCGGGACTGTTTTAGCAAGGCCATTAGATCTTGCTATGTGGCCAAACCAGGACTGTTTTATAGCAAGGGCCGTTGGATCTTGCTAAATGGCCAAACCAAGACTGTTTAAGCAAGGCCCGTTGGCTCTGCCTATGTGGCCAAAAACCAAACTGTGTTTTAGCAAGGTCGTTGGAATCTGATTATATGGCAAACCAGGACTGTTTTTAGCAGAGGCCGTTTGATCATGAACACGGCCAAACAGGACTGTTTAAGCAAGGCCGTTGATCTTGTATACATGGCCACACATCTAAAAAAAAAAAGGATGAGGAGGAGGAGGGGAGAGAGAGAGAGAGAGCGAGAGAGAAGAGAGAGAGAGAGAGAGAGAGAGAGAGAAAGAGAGAGAGAGAGAGAGAGAGGAGAGAGAGAAGAGAAGAGGAGAGAAAGAAGAGAAACCAGTTTATGTTGCGGTCCTGTCTTTCAACAAGTTTACCTGGTCATATAATTGCACATATTACTGTGTTGTGTGTCTATAACAGTGAGAAATAAAATGTCCTAAACCCGAGGAAGAGATGGGGAGGCGGAGGAAGAAAACTAATAGGGGGAGAGAGAGAAGAGAGCAGAGAGAGAGAGAGAGAGAGAGAGAAGAGAGAGAAGGAGAGAGAGTGAGTGAGTGAGTGAAGAAGAGAGAGAAAGAGAGGAGAGAGAGAGAGAGAGAGAGAGAGAGAGAGAGAGAGAGAGAAGAGAGAGAGAGACAGAGACAGACAGAAAGAAGAAAGAGAAAGATGGAGGAGGGAGAACACCACCTAAGGAAATGGCGCTACATAGATAAGCACTGTCCAGATAATAACATTTTTTGAAGTTTCATCACGAAGAGATAAAGACAGGCAGACGACCGACCGACCTTACAGACAACAGAGACAGACAGATACAGACCAGACAGACAGACAGACAGACAGACAGACAGACAGACAGACCTATACAGACAAGAGGGAGAGAGAGAGAGAGAGAGAGAGAGAGAGAGAGAGAGAGAGAAAGAGAGAGAGAGAGAGAGAGACAGTGAATGAGAGAGAGAGAGAGACAGTGAATGAAGAGAGAGACACGGAGGAATTGGCGCTGAATAAGTACTGTCAATATTGATAATAATTATGAAGGGATTGACACAATACAGAAGTCTGTCAATAATTATTGATAATAATTATGAGGGGATTTTACGACAAATACAGGAGTCCTTGTCAATAAGGTGATAAATTATGAAGGGATTGACGACAATCCAGGAGACCTGTACATCCAGGATGATAATTAGAAGGGAATGGACGACTAATGCAGGAGTCTGTCCATACTGATCAAAATTATATAGGGATTTACGACAAATACAGGAGTCTGTCAATATTGTGATACTATATGAAGGGATTTGACGACAAATACAGGCGTCTGTCCATACTGATCAAAATGAGAAGGGATTGACGACAATACAGGAGGTCAGTCCAGACAGATCATAATTAAGAAGGGATTTACAGAACAAAACCAGGCGTCTGCAATACGATCATAATTATGAAGGGGAATTACACAAATACAGGAGTTCCTAGTCCATACTGATCATAATTATGTAAGGGATTTAGCGACAAATCCGAGTCTGGCAAAACTGGCCAAATTATACGGGATTTAACGACTAATGCAGGAGTCGTCCATACTGATCCCAATTATGAAGGGATTTACGACAAATCCAAGGAGTATTCCATTACTGAATCACATTATGAAGGGATATACCGACAAATACAGGAGTCATGTCAATACTGATCATAATTATGAAGGGATATACAGACAAAACAGCAGCTGTCAAATACTGATCATAATTATGTAGGAATTACGACTAAAGCAGGAGTCTGCAATCTGATCACAAGTATGAAGGATTTCCAAAATCCAGGAGTATGTCCATACTGACGGCAATTATGAAGGAGATTGACCGACCAAATCCAGGAGTCTGTCTAATACTGGAATTCAAAATTAGAAGGGATTACGAGACAAATCCAGAGTATGTCCATACTGATCAAAATTAGAAGGGATTTACGACAAATCAGGAGTATGTCCATACTGAACACAATTATGAAAGGGATAGACGACAAAATCCAGAGTGTGTCCAACTGATCATAATTATGAGGGATTTACGACAAATCCAGAGAATGTCCATACTGATCACAATTATGAAGGGATTGACACAATCCAGGATCTGTCAATACAGATCATAATAATAAGGGATTTACGAACAAATCCATGAGTCCTGTCCATACTGTGATAATTATAAAGGGATTGACGACAAATCCAGGATTCTTGTCAATAACTCATGCTACTTATGAAGGGATGACGGCAAATCCAGGAGTCTGTCAATACTGATGATAATAATGAATGGATGAACGACAAATCCAGGAGTCTATCCATACTGATCATAATTATGACGGGATTACGACAAATCCAGGATTCTGTCCATACTCAATGATAATTATGAAGGGATTGACGACAATCCAGATCTGTCCATACTGAACACATTATGAAGGGCTTGACGAACAAATTCTCCAGGAGTCAGTCCATACTGATGATAATTATGTAGGGAGTCTGGGTCTGCCTGACTCTGTACACGAGTCCAGGTCTCAGTTACTCGCAGCCCCAACCACACTCCCCCGCCCCCCCCCCCCATCTCCTTCCCCCCATATCCCACACGCCTCCGTCGCTCCTGCACCCTTGGTCCTCCCACTCTACATGAGCAATCTCTCCGTCTCTTGTCTCTGTCTGTCTGGTCGTCTGTCTCCCTGTTCTTCCTCTCTCTCTCACCTCTCCTCTCTCTCTCTCCTCGCCTCCTCTCTCTCTCGTCTCTCTCACTCTCTCTCTCTCTCGGTGTCTGGCTTTTCTCCATCACTCTCTCTGTCTGTCTGTCTGTGGGGGGTCTGGGGTCTGGCTGTTATCTCTCACTCTCTCTCTCATCTCTCTCATCTCCCTCTCTTCCTCTCTCTCTCCATCTCTCCGATCCCTCTCTCCTCTCTCTTTGTTTGTTTATCCTCGCTCTCACTCTCATCTCTCTCTCATTCTCTCTCTCTCTCTCTCTGTTTGTCTGTCTGTCTTTATATATATATAATATATATATATATAATATAAATAATATATAATCTCTTTTTATCTGTCACCTCGTCTCTCTCTCTCTCTCTCCCTCAGACCTCTTACTCCCTCCTCTCCTCAGTCTCTCTCTCTCTCTCTCTGTCCTGTCGTCTCTGTCTCTGGACCCTCTCCCCCCTCTCTGTCTATCTGTCACTGTTCTCCTCTCTCTCATCTCTCCTCTCGACTCTCTCTCTCTCTCTCTCTCTATCTCTGTCTCTGTCTCTGTCCGCCTGTCGTCTGTCTTATCTCTCTCTCTTTCTCTCTCTTTTTTCCCCGTTCTTCTCTCAATAAAACAAGTAACAGACCAGGTCACCATAGACGGTCAAGACAATAACGATCAATTTTTTCTGTTCACATTGCCCCCCCCCCCGGCCCCCCCCCCCCGCCCACCCCCTCCCCCCTCCAACACAGTACAGTGACAGTAAAATTCGATACTAGTTGTCCATTGAAATCAATTACTTTAGCTCTGCCTTTGAAGAAGAGTTAAGTTTGATAAAAGCTCTCTCCTCTCTAAGGTTTCCATTCTAATTTCCTCATGTTCTTCCTAGTATTCCCCTTTTCTCTGATGTGGTTCCCTGTTACGAACCGTGCTGCCTCTCTCTGAATCTTTTCGAGTATCAATGTCCTTTAGATGGTAAGGATCCCAAACTGAGCAACCATAATCCAGTACTGGTCTAACCAGTGTTTTGAGCAGTCGTCTTTAAACCTTTTGGGGCAGTCCATTGATATTCCTATTAAGAAAGCTAAGATGTTATTTGCTTTTACATACTAAATTGTAGTGTTCTTTCCATTTGAGACGACTATCTATAATCACGCCTAAATATTTTGCAGCATTAGTTTCTTTAAGAATAGTATTATGGATAGAATAATCTGATCTAATTGTGAGCGTTTTGTTACATATACGCAACACTTGGCACTTTTGTGGATGAAATTCCATTTTCCAAGTTTCTTTCCCACCTTGTAAAGTGTTTTGATCTTCTTGTAGAATGCGTGTATCATTCTTGCTTCTGATTGTTCTATATACTAAGCTGTCATCTGCAAAAAGCCTTATAGTAGTTCCAGAGAGAGATTTCTACTTATGTCATTTATATAAATTAAGAAAAACAAGGCCCCAGAACAGTTCCCTGTGTACACCTGACAAGACTGGTTACAATGGATGACGACCCTTCCACAACAACTTTCTGCGTTCTCCCAACGAGGAATGATCTAGCCCATTTTAGCAAAGAACCGCCAATGCCGATGTGTTCTAATTTAAGAAGCAGCCCTCATGGTCAACCTTATCAAAGGCTTTAGAAAAGTCTAAAGCTTGGTAGGTGTCATCCTCGTGTATGATGTTCTCCGAAGCAGGTATCTTCCGATTCAAATCTTTAACTTTCTTCTTCTTCTTTTTCTTCTTCTCGTACACTCAGACAGGAACCCCAGAGGCACTGACGAAGGCTGCTGTACAGCGGAGGCCCTCCAGAGATCCACAGAGCTTTCTCCCTCGTCGATGTTTCAGCAGGCCAGTCTCGTCTCTGCTCCTAGCTTTTGATGTGTGGGCAGTCTTGCAGAAGTATCTGTGGAACAGTCCTGCAGGATGTTTGACTTCTCTGGAGATTAGAATTTCCTTCATAATGATCTCACCATTTGGAATAACGACAGATTGCATTGCTTTTCTGTGAAAATGTCTGTTTTTTTAAGATGAAGAATTTGTGTACCCTGTGGTCTTTTTAAATTCCATTTTGCAATTACTTTCTATCGAATTATCATCCTATGCAGCTTGATTCCACTGTTTCGATTTGCTGACGGTCCTAAGTCTGATGAGAAAGGAGGAGGTTGGGCGAGGGGTTAGCACCCCTTCCCCGCAAAAACCGTCATGCTACAAAAACGCCAACAAGAGACTCTACGGAAACCTCAGCCCTGGGAGAAGATGGACCTTCGCTGGAGGACCTATGACGCGGAGTGGTGAAGGCCGAGTCATCTGAAGCCTTTCCGCCGACTACCATTGTGTCGACCAGGACTACCATCACCATGACGAGACGAGCCCTCAGGTGAACCCCCAGGAAAAGGGAGAGAGGCCGGCCGAGGAACACATGGCGACGTGGCCTAGACGCAGATGCCAAGAAGATGGGCCACACATGGGGGCAGCTGGAGAGACTGACCCAGGACAGAGACAGCTGGAGGGACCTGTCGCGGCCTATGTCCCAGTGGGGGCGATGAGCACAATTGAATTGATCAAATTGCGGATGTCTTTCACTAGATTTACTGCTATGTATTTCAGTTCATTTAACAATGACCATGGTCAAATGGTTAGAGTGTTTGTTCGTGGAACGATGGCCGTGCGTTCGAACTACACGTGAGGTCGGATTTTCTTCAATTTGAAAACCCTCTCTGTCCACCCAGCCTCTCTGTCCACCCAGCCTCTCTGTCCACCCAGCCTCTCTGTCCACCCAGCAGTACATGGTATTTGATTTAGTTCAGGCAGGTTGGAGGCGGCGGAAGGAGAGGGATGGGCCACGTCTCCATCTTGCCGTGCTCTGGACAAGATAAACCTCTGACAGTTCACCGCCCTTACGCCAATAGCCAATGGGAACATGACCCTTAGCCTTTAACCTTCAGTCTCTTCATCGTATTTTTTTTCCCCACCTTTGGACAGCAAATACAATCTTTTTCTTCTTACTCCATTAAAAGGTTTTCTAACCACAACTGGTTATTGATTATCATCATCAGCATCATTATAACCACCACCACCACCACCACCACCACCACCACCACCAATATCATCATCATCATCATCATCATCGTCATCGTCGTCGTCGTCGTTGTCGTCATCGCATCGTCATCATCATCATCTTCTTCTTCTTCTTCTTCTTCCTTCTTCTTCTTCTTCTTCTTCTCTCCTTCTTCTCTTCTTCTTCTCTTCTTCTTCTCTTCTTCTCCTTCTTCTTCTTCTTCTCTTCTCCGTGGCGGACTCTATGGACGCCACAGTGAAGAACAGTTGACAAGGTTCTCCACTCTTGCCGCTTGAATCCAAGGTCAGGGTCTCTGTATGCCAAGGTCAGGTCTCTGTATGCCAAGGTCAGGTCTCTGTATGCCAAGGTCAGGGTCTCTGTATGCCAGGTCAGGGTATGCCAAGTCAGGTCTCTGTATGGCCAAGGTCAGGTATGCCAAAGTCAGGGTATGCCAAGGTCAGGGTATGCCAAGGTCAAGTCTCTGTATACCAAGGTCAGGTCTCTGATGCCAAGGTCAGAGTCTCTGTAATGCAAGGTCAAGGTCTCTATATGCCAATGTCAGAGTCTCTGTATGCCAAGGTCAGAGTCTCTGTATGCCAAGGTCAGGGTCTCTGTATGCCAAGGTCAGGTCTCTGTATGCCAAGGTCAGGGTATGCCAAGGTCAGGGTCTCTGTATGC
>CM031615.1:845678-848178 GCA_018398815.1 Conus ventricosus
TCCAGGGCAGCAGTATCATCATCATACTGTTGATTGAAGTCGTCATCCTGTCCAGGGCAGTAGAATCATCATCATCATACTGTTGATTGAAGTCGTCATGCTGTCCAGGCAGTAGAATCATCATCATACTGTTGATTGAAGTCGTCATCCTGTCCAGGGCAGCAGTATCATCATGCTGTTGATTGAAGCCGTCATGCTGTCCAGGGCTGTAGAACCATCATCATCATACTGTTGATTGAAGTCGTCATCCTGTCCAGGGCAGTAGAATCATCATCATCATACTGTTGATTGAAGTCGTCATGCTGTCCAGGGCAGCAGTATCATCATCATACTGTTGATTGAAGTCGTCATCCTGTCCAGGGCAGTAGAATCATCATCATACTGTTGATTGAAGCCGTCATGCTGTCCAGGGCAGCAGTATCATCATCATACTGTTGATTGAAGCCGTCATGCTGTCCAGGCAGTAGAATCATCATACTGTTGATTGAAGTCGTCATGCTGTCCAGGGCAGTAGAATCATCATCATACTGTTGATTGAAGTCGTCATGCTGTCCAGGGCAGCAGTATCATCATACTGTTGATTGAAGCCGTCATGCTGTCCAGGCAGCAGTATCATCATCATTCTGTTGATTGAAGTCGTCATGCTGTCCAGGGCAGCAGTATCATCATACCGTTGATTGAAGCCGTCATGCTGTCCAAGGCAGCAGTAGAATCATCATACTGTTGATTGAAGTCGTCATGCTGTCCAGGGCAGCAGTATCATCATCATACTGTTGATTGAAGTCGTCATGCTGTCCAGGGCAGCAGTATCATCATCAAACTGTTGATTGAAGCCGTCATGCTGTCCAGGGCAGCAGTATCATCATCATACTGTTGATTGAAGCCGTCATGCTGTCCAGGGCAGTATCATCATCATACTGTTGATTGATGTCGTCATGCTGTACAGGGCAGCAGTATCATCATCATACTGTTGATTGAAGCCGTCATGCTGTCCAGGGCAGTATCATCATCACACTGTTGATTGAAGCCGTCATGCTGTCCAGGCAGCAGTATCATCATCACACTGTTGATTGAAGCCGCCATGCTTTCCAGGGCAGTATCATCATCATACTGTTGATTGAAGTCGTCATGCTGTCCAGGCAGCATATCATCATCACACTGTTGATTTAAGCCGTCATGCTGTCCAGGGCCAGGGCAGTAGAATCATCATCATACTGTTGATTGAAGCCGTCATGCTGTCCAGGCAGTAGAATCATCATCACACTGTTGATTGAAGCCTTATGCTGTCCAGGGTAGCAGTATCATCATCACACTGTTGAATTGAAGCTGTCATGCTGTCCAGGGCAGTATCATCATCACACTGTTGTTGAAGCCGTCATGCTGTCCAGGTAGTATCATCATACTGTTGATTGAAGCCGTCATGCTGTCCAGGGCAGCAGTATCATCATCATACTGTTGATTGAAGCCGTCATGCTGTCCAGGGCAGTATCATCATACTGTTGATTGAAGCCGTCATGCTGTCCAGGGCAGTAGTATCATCATCATACTGTCGATTGAAGCCGTCATGCTGTCCGGGGCAGTAGAATCATCATCACACTGTTGATTGAAGCCGTCATGCTGTCCAGGGCAGTATCATCATCATACTGTTGATTGAAGCCGCATGCTGTCCAGGGCAGTAGAATCATCATCACACCGTTGATTGAAGCCGTCGAAGAGGAGCAGGTGATAATGATGAGAGAGAGGAATGGGGGAGCAGAACACGAGAAGGAGATAGAGGCGAAGAGGAAAAAGGAGGGAAAGAAGTGGGAGAAGATGAAGAAGCACAGGAAGGAGGGGAAGAGAAGAAGAAGAAGAAGAAGAAGAAGAAGAAGAAGAAGAAGAAGAAGAAGAAGAAAAGAAGAAGAAGAAGAAGGAGGAGGAGGAGGAAGAGGAGGAGGAGGAGGAGGTTGAGAAGAAGAAGAAGAAGAAGAAGAAGAAGAAGAAGAAGAAGAAGAAGAAGAAGACGAACAACAACAACAACAACAACAACAACAACAACAACAACAACAACAACAAGAAGAAAGAGGAGGAGATGGAGAATGAAAAGGAGGAGGAGGAGGACGGAGGTGAGGAGAATGAGATGGAGGAGGAGGAGGGAGAAGAAGGTGAACAAGAAATAGGGGGAATAGAGAAGAAGAAGAAGAAGAAGAAGAAGAAGAAGAAGAAGAAGAAGAAGAAGTCTTGTATATGCAAGGTCGAAAACAAACAACCACAAGCAGCGGTAGTAAAAACAAACGATGCAACCCACCACATAACAAATAATGATTAAAAAAAAAAACCTGAGAACAACAACACCTCCAACGTCAACAAAAATACTGACAACAACCAACAACAATAACATCAACAACAGCAGCAGCAGCTGCAACAGTAACAGCAACAACAAGAACAACAACAACAGCAACAAGAACAACAACAGAAGCAACAACAAGAACAGCAATAGCGACGATATCAACAACAACAA
>CM031615.1:868178-870678 GCA_018398815.1 Conus ventricosus
GTGTGTGTGTGTGTGTGTGTGTGTGCGTGCGTGTGTGCGTGCGTGCGTGCGTGCGTGCGTGCGTGCGTGCGTGCGTGTGCGTGTTTCGTACAGGTTTCGCAAATTTTGAGGGGCTTTCAATATTGTGTAAAGTTCATTTAACATTGTGACGAGTCACACTACTCAAATATGCACGAATTACTTACCTTTCTTTATAGATTGTTAACTTCCTCTACAATACAGAGTTCATTTGCTGAAATTTGTGAAGAATCGCTCTTCTTAGGCCCGTGAAACAATACAGCTGTGACTATAGGATGGCCATAGACATGTTGTCGGCATTTCTGGCGTTTAGCAGAGCAGTCGTTGTACGCTGCTTCTTGCTTTTCTTTCTGTTTTCCTCTTCCTCCTCCCCTTCCTTCTCCTCTTCCTCCTCTTCCTCCTCGTCTTCCTCCTCCTCGTCTTCCTCCTCCTCCTCCTCCTCTTCTTCGTCTTCTTCTTCTTCTTCTGCTCTTCCTTCTCCTGCCCACCCCTCCTCCTATCCCCCTCTTCCTCCTCCTTTTTTACTCCTCCTCCTCGGTCTCCTCCTCCTCCTCCTCCTCTTCCTCCTAGTTTTGTTTCTTCCTCCATATAACTTTTTTTTCCATCTCTGCTCCTCCGCCTCCTCTTTCTTTCTGACACCCTCATACCGCCCCCCCCCCCCCCCCCCTCCCCCCTTCTGTCCATTTCTGCATGTCCCATTCTTTTGCTATTGTTAGGGAAAGACACAGTTACAGGCAGCCAAATGATTAGACATCTGGCTAGTTACTTTGTTTTCAGCTTGCTATCTACTAGCTAGCTATTGCTGATCGGCGCATGCATTGATCACAGGTACAGGGTCACGGACAGGCGCACTCACAGATTGCAAGCATGCATATATGTTATGTTTTGTGGTGTCCCTGCATACATCATCTCTCTCTGTCTAACTCTCAAAACAGACTGCTGTCTCCCTTGATGTGTTGCATCATGTCGGCTCTTTTCTCTTGTTTATTTTACACACGCTTTGCCTTTGCTTACCCTATAACCATACACGTCGACAGACAGATGCCTTTATATCAACTGGCACACCCCCAAAGCAGATTAATCAGAGAATGTCTCTGCATGGCCGGACTACATTCTCATTTGAACACACAGCCATAACTGAATCGCACTTTCAGCGCTTGTTTCTTTTTTTTCTTCTTTTTTTCATTCTGAATCGTGCCAGACCAGATGTATCAACAGAAATCGTAAATGAGGCAGGGAACAGTAGTAAACAGAGAATAACAAACAAGCAGGATAACTCTTGCTCACATGATCAAATCACTACACGCCCTTTAATCCAAACGAATACTGCTTACGATATCGAATCGGGGGGAGGGAGGGAGGGAGGGAGAGAGAGAGAGAGAGAGAGAGAGAGAGAGAGAGAGAGAGAGAGAGAGAGAGAGAGAGAGAGAGACAGAGAGAGAGACAGAGACAGAGACAGACAGAGAGACAGAGAGAGAGAGGCAGAGACAGAGAGACAGAGAGAGAGAGAGAGTGACAGAGAGACAGAGACAGAGAGAAAGAGAGAGAGAGAGACAGAGAGAGAGAGAGAGAGAGAGAGAGAGACAGAGAGAGAGAGAGAGAAGAGAGAGAGAGAGAGAGAGAGAGAGAGAGAGAGACAGAGACAGAGACAGAGAGACAGAGACGCGACTAGGCAGGCCTGTCACCGGTTCCATCCGTACAGGATCGTGTCCACCGACCTTTATCACCCCCACCCCCCATCCCCACTCCCCCACCCCCTAGCCCTCAACCCCAACCCCAACCCCCACCCCCCACCACCACCAACACCCCGCCACCATCCACCCACCCACTCCACCACCATCCTGCCCCGGGGGAATATTCGCTTCCGCTAACTCAGTAAAAAGACATTTCACGGTCTGTCCAATCTGTCGAGATGCTGAAATCAGACACTCCCTGTTGGATGCTTGGCTCAGTTCTCCGGAGGGTAAGGCGAGACGCGGCCCTCCCTATAATATTTAGAGTGATGGGGTGTCAGGTTTTGCAGCCTAAAGACTGGACGAGGGGGTGGGTGGCGTTGTGTAAACGTTCTGTCTTGTTTCTTTCTTCTCTCCTCTCTCTCTCTCTCTCTCTCTCTCTCTCTCTCTCTCTCTCTCTCTCTCTCTACGTTCTGTCTTATTTCTCTCTTCTCTTCTCTTATCTTCTCTCTCTCTCTCTCTCTCTCTCTCTCTCTCTCTCTCTCTCTCTCTGTCTCTCTTCTTACTTCTCTCTCTCTCTTCTTTCTTCTCTCTCCCTCTCTCTCTCTCTCTCTCTCTCTCTCTCTCTCTCTCTCTCTCTCTCTCTCTCTCCAGGTTATTTTCCTTTTTGTGGTTTATTTGTGGTTTTGTTTCTCGCGTCTGGGATGTATATTGATTTGATTTGATTGGATTGGATTGGATTCGTGTGTGTGTGTGTGTGTGTGTGTGTGTGTGTGTGTGTGTGTGTGTGTGTGTGTGTGGATGTCTCC
>CM031615.1:875678-885678 GCA_018398815.1 Conus ventricosus
CAAGAACAAGAGGAAGTAGATGATGATGATGATGGTGAAGAAGAAGAAGAAGAAGAAGAAGAAGAAGAAGAAGAAGAAGTAGATGATGATGATGATGATGACGATGATGATGATGATGATGATGATGATGATGATGATGATGATGGTGAAGAAGAAGAAGAAGAAGAAGAAGAAGAAGAAGAAGAAAGAAGAAGACGACGACGACGACGACGACGACGATGAAGAAGAAGAAGAAGAGAAGAAGAAGAAGAAGAAGAAGAAGAAGAAGAAGAAGCAGGAGCCGGAAAAAGAGGACGAGAAAGAGGAGGAAAGGAGCAGAAAGGGAAGCAAGAGAGGCGGATGAAGGGGAGCACACACACACACACACACACACAGACCACACACACACACACACACGCGCGCGCACAACACACACACACACACACACACACACACACACACACACACACACACAACGCACGCACGCACGCACGCACACACACAACGCACGCACGCACGCACACACGCACGCACGCACGCACGCACGCACGCACACACACACATACACACACGAAGAAGAAGAAGAAGAAGAAAGAAGAAGAAGAAGAAGAAGAAGAAGAAGAAGAGGAGGAGGAGGAAGAAGAAGAAGAAGACATAAACAGAGGATTGAAAAAGGGAAAACAGACACATGGGACATCAAAGGTCGGGAATGCACGACAAAGGAAACAAAGTAATAACCCGAAACAAAACCCAGCCAACCAAACAAAACCCGATCAACAAGGAAAGCGTCTGTAAAAACGAAAGAAAGATAGAAGGAAGAAAAATGATATGAAATTGTTGGAACATAGCCTTGGTAAGATTATATATCCTGTGACACAGACAGAGAGAGTGACAGACGGAAAGGGAAGAAGAAGAAGAAGAAGAAGAAGAAGAAGAAGAAGAAGAAGAAGAAGAAGAAGAAGAAGGAGGGGGAGGAGGAGGAGGGGGAGGAGGAGGAGGAAGGAAGGAAGAAAGGAAGGAAAACAGAAAAAGACGGAAAGAGGAAGGAAAGAAGACGAAAAAGAACAAGAAGAAGAAACAAAGATGATAGCGATCACTAATCAAAGGGAAATAAATCCATGTGTGTATGAGTGACCTCAAACTGCCCTCTTCACCTGTCGTTTGTTACTTGACAGAGAGAGAGAGAGAGAGAGAGAGAGAGAGAGAGAGAGAGAGAGGGGGGGACAGGGACAGAGACAAAGACAAAGACAAGGACATAGAGAGAGTGAAAGAGAGAGAGAGAGAGAGAGAGAGAGAGAGAGAGAGAGAGAGAGAGAGAGAGAGAGAGAGAGAGAGAGAGAGAGAGAGAGAGCAGATGCTCGTTTTAATGCAAAAAACAAAAGACAGAAAGAAATATTCTGACAGGTCGAGCAATGCACATAATACATTTCTTGTATTCTCTCTTTTCCGTGTATTTATCGTCGTTGTATTTTACCTTCCTTATAGTCAATCTCTTTTTTTTCTAATACATCCGTTACTGAAATAATGCAACTGGACATCATCTGTTGGTAGAGTGGTCCCCCTTAAAGGAAAAGAAAATGGAGGAGAGACTGAGCTGTGTCGAGTGGAGATAATGATGAAGATGGCGATGAGTTGAAAGATGATGGTATTTCACGTCATACAGGTGATGGTACTGCCGATGCTGTTGTCGATGCTAGTACAAAGAGTGGTTGTAATGGTAGTGGGTGTGAGAATGTGAGACTGATTATGATGAGATATCGATAATCATGACAGGACTGTACACGCTTTCATAACCGTAGGAAGCCGCCTTCTATTTTCGTCCCCTTGTGATTACATTCTATGGTGTTCTGTGAATAACGCTTCTTCTTCTTCTTCTTCTTCTTTCTTTCTTCTTCTTCTTCTTTTTCTTCTTCATCCTCCTCTTCTCCTTCCTCTTCTTCTTCTTCTTCTTCTTCTTTCTCCTTCTTCTTCTTCTTTTTCTTCTTCTTCTCTTTCAAGTAACATTTCTTGTTTGTTCGGAAACGTAACGCACGATCCAGACAAGGCAATTACTCTTCCGTCAGACTGCATAATTCGCTGGCTTTCTCTCCCTTGTGTAGAGGGCGCTAGCTTTTAGCCAAGACACCGGAAGGCCTCCACCGGAAGTCTTGCTTCGCCACACAAACCTCTGAACCGTCGACTGCTTCTGCGTCTTTGGGCTGAATTTGGACTTTGGTTCTTTGTCTGTCTATCTCTGATTCTTTTTGCTCTCCGTCTCTGTGTGTGCCTTGTCTATCTGTACAAAACTCTTTCTCTTTTTCTGTCTCTGTCTCTTTTTCTACCTCTGTCTGTCTGTCTGTCTGTCTGTCTCTCTTCTTCTGCTCTGTCTTCTCTCTCTCTCTCTCTCTCTCTCTCTCTCTCTCTCTCTCTCTCTCTCTCTCTCTCTCTGCTATTTCTTGGTTTGTTTGTTCTTGTTCTTCTTATACGTATTTGCCTTGATTTGCTAGGAATTACTTCTTTCCTTTTCCCCCAGGGCTGGGTGGAAAAAAAGTAGTATATTGCTTATCTCATTACCCTGGTTAAATAAAATTCTTTCGTTTCGTTTTCTCTCTCTCTCTCTCTCTCTCTCTCTCTCTCTCCTCTCTCTCTCTCTCTCTCTCTCTCTCTCTCTCTCTTCTCTGCATTGTGTATATCGGTAATGAGCGTACGGATAAATGTGCTTGCATGGCTGGATGCATGTGTGTGTGTGCGTGCGTGTGTGCGTGGTGTGTGTGTGTGTGTGTGTGTGTGTGGCGTGCGTGCGTGCGTGCGTGCGTGCGTTCGTTGCGTGCGTGCGTGCGTGCGTGCGTGCGTGCGTGTGTGTGTGTGTGTGAGTGCGTGTGTGTGCGTGCAGTGTGCGTGTGTGTGCGTGGACGCGTGCGTGCGTGCGTGCGTGTGTGTGTGTGTGTGTGTGTGTGTGTGTGTGTGTGTGTGTGCGAGAAACACAAATCGGCGGGAGGGTGACTGTGGCTGGTGGGTGAAAGGAGATGAAATAATGCTATAAAACAAATGACACTTCGTGTACAGGAGTTGACCCTAAGAGAGATGAGAGAGCATGGAGACAGAGAGAAAACACAGGCAGGGTTCACTGACCGAGAGATGTGCAGTTGATTTGTTCTCTTGCACCTTAGAAAGACGATTTATCACTGGCGCTTAGAGAAGGACGATGGGCCATCTGATTCAGTTGAAAAGTTCACGCACATTCTCTCAGACAATGCTGCTCTTTTTGAAATGCACGGAGGCGGTAAAGCTACATGGCAATAATCTTCCATCTCATCAGTTCGGTTCGGTTCAATAACACATTTTATCGTTCCATTGTAGCGAATGATTGCTTTTGCAAGAGAATAGATGCTGCTTGAACTGACACAAATGATTTGAAATCCATAGGTCATCGCATCCCCAACCAGCCCACGATCGTACACAGCATTTGAGATAAAATTGATACTTCTTTTCGGGGGGTCCATACAAAATACACGTACACTGCAAACATTCAGCGGGCATTCCAGCATCCATTTTCGTTAAGAGAAAAAAAAAGGAAAGTGGGTTAAAATTCTGCTCTGCTCTTTATGTTGTTTGTTGTGTATGTGCCAGGATGGCTTTGAGACAAAGGATGGTCTGTATTCTTCTTCAGGTTGTTGTGGGTGAAGATGGCAGAGGGGCAAAGGATTGCCTGCGTTGTACTTTACATTGTTGTGGGTTAGGCTGGTAAGAAAAACAAAACAATTGCTGTATTGTCTTTCCGGTTATTGTGGCTTCAAAGGGCAATGGTATTGCCTGCCTTGTCCTCGACGTCATTGTGGGTCAGGGTGGCAGTAGCACAGATAATTGCCTGTCTTGTCCTTCGCGTTGTTTGGGATAAACATGCCTGTAGAACAAATGATTGCCTGTATTGTTCATGTCCTTGAGATTATGACGGCTACAGGACAAACAATTGCCTGTATCATCCTTCACGTTGTCGTCTGTGAGGGCGGCAGTGTGACAAATGATTGCCTGTCTTGTCCTTCACGTGATTGTGAGGTATGATAGAAGTAGGACAAATGATTGCCTGTCTTATTCTTCACGTGATTGTGAGTTAGGATAGAAGTGGGACAAATGATTGCCTGTCTTGTTCTTCACGTCATTGTGAGGTATGATAGAAGTGGGACAAATGATTGCCTGTCTTGTTCTTCACGTGATTGTGAGGTATGATAGAAGTGGGACAAATGATTGCCTGTCCTGTTCTTCACGTGATTGTGAGTTCGGATAGAAGTGGGACAAATGATTGCCTGTCCTGTTCTTCACGTGATTGTGAGGTATGATAGAAGTGGGACAAATGATTGCCTGTCCTGTTCTTCACGGTATTGTGAGTTCGGATAGAAGTGGGACAAATGATTGCCTGTCCTGTTCTTCACGTGATTGTGAGGTATGATAGAAGTGGGACAAATGATTGCCTGTCCTGTTCTTCACGTGATTGTGAGTTCGGATAGAAGTGGGAGAAATGATTGCCTTTACTGTGCTCCATGTTATTGAATGATTGAATGACAGTGGAACAAATAACCGGCTGTCCACGTTATCATGGGTTAATATGGTATTAGCACAGCTGACTGACTGTACTGTCCTTCACGTTATTGTGGGTTAACGTGGCATTAGCACAACTGACTGACTGTACTGTCCTTCACGTTATTGTGGGTTAACGTGGCATTAGCACAACTGACTGACTGTACTGTCCTTCACGTTATTGTGGGTTAACGTGGCATTAGCACAACTGACTGACTGTACTGTCCTTCACGTTATTGTGGGTTAACGTGGCATTAGCACAACTGACTGGCTGTATTGTCCTTCACTTATTGTGGGTTAACGTGGCATTAGCACAACAGGCTGACTGTACTGTCCTTCACGTTATTGTGGGTTAACGTGGCATTAGCACAACTGACTGACTGTACTGTCCTTCACGTTATTGTGGGTTAACGTGGCATTAGCACAACTGACTGGCTGTATTGTCCTTCACGTTATTGTGGGTTAACGTGGCATTAGCACAACTGACTGGCTGTATTGTCCTTCACGTTATTGTGGGTTAACGTGGCATTAGCACAACTGACTGTATTGTCCTTCACGTTATGTGTGGTTAACGTGGCATTAGCACAACTGACTGACTGTATTGTCCTTCACGTTATTGTGGGTTAACGTGGCATTACACAACTGACTGGCTGTATTGTCCTTCAGGTTATTGTGGTTAACGTGGCATTAGCATAAATGACTGACTGTATTGTCCTTCACGTTATTGTGGGTTAACGTGGCATTAGGACAACTGACTGGCTATGAATCCGGTCCAGGACAACACCACATGAACTGGACATTAGGAGGGAAACGCCAGAGAGGAAGACCCAGCAAACCCAAGGAAGGAAGACTCACGAATTCATGTGGGATATCACCAAACACTTTGCAACAATCGGCCAAGGACAGGCCTTAAACCTCACTGAGGCTAGCATGCAGAAGAAAGCGCAAAGCAAGTGTGGGGCAGCTTTTGTGGTCGCCCTGCATGTCAAAGACATGACGGATAGTAAGTAAGCAACGACGTATACATCACTTAGTACAGATAAATCATGAAAACATTTTAAACGCAACCCCAAAGTGCTTAGAACATTGTTGTGAACAAACAGGTATTACAGAGCGGACAGCCAGTGGCCATCAGAACAGGGTGTCCCTCCTAACTATTTGTTGTCAGATTACTTTGACGAAAAATGATTGACAGTAATGTCTGACTATCTGTCGAAACTGCCACAGACAGCAAACGACATTTGGAAACATTTAAACTTACTGCTATTAAAGCAAGAGGTGGAGGGTTCTATTGATTATTACCAATGACCAGAGGTTTACAAAAATGGGCAAACTGCTTAGTCTGAAACATGTGTTATAAAAAGGAGAGAGAGAGGGACAAGAGAGAGAGAGAGAGAGGAGAGAGAGAGAGAGAGAGAGAGAGAGAGAGAGAGAGAGAGAGAGAGATTTGAAACAACCGGTCTCTTTTCAGCCTCTTTCGAGCATTCATTTAAGTGCGCGCTCTGTCTCTCTGTCTCTCTCTCTGTCTCTCTCTGTCTCTCTCTCTCTTCTCTCTCTCTCTCTCTCTCTCCTCTCTCTCTCTCCTCTCTCTCTCTCTCTCTCTCTCTCCCTCATGTTGGCGACAGTGACGCAAGAGAAAATTATGTTCGATCATCAAAACTCCAAAAAAACGTAAGATAATGGCCACTTTTATCTGTAACGCTCCTTCGACAGGTCTGATAACTCCACTTTCTCATCGTTTTGGAGAAAGAAATATTAGAAGAACGAAAAAAAAATGATACAGAGATAACAATAAAAGCCATGAACTAGAAAACTTTGGGGCTGAGTGTCTGTCTTGAACAATAAAGTGCCAGACAGAAACAGCACACTAACGATCTGGGCGGGAAATCAAATATTAGCAATTTTTCAAGAAGGGACGAACCCCTCTGCGCACTCACTGATTCCCTGCAATCAATTGACTATTATTGCGTCCCTGTTTCGGTTACTGTTTTTTTCGTCTGCGATTTTTCTTTCTTTTTTTTTCAATATTAACATTGTTCGGTTTTTAATATTCTGACTTTCTGTCTGGGGTTTTTGTCTCGATAGTTTGTTTGTTCTCTCTCTCTTCTCTCTCTCTTTTCCTCTCTCTCTCCTCTCTCTCTCTCTCCCTCCTCTCTCTCTCTCTCTGCAATCGAACAGGCCATACAGCTTTTTTCATCTTCCACTCACCATCAGTTGTTTTTTTTTTTTCCTTTGACATTCAATCAGTTTTTCCTCCCTTTCAACACTGCATCAGTTTTGTCCCCTTCGATATTCCTTCGGTTTTCCCCTTTGACATTCCTTCGGGTGTTTTTCCCTTCGACATACCATTAGTTTTTTTCCCTCTATATTCCATCAGTTTTTTTTTCCTTTGACATTCTATCAGGCTTTTTCCCTTCCATATTCCATCAGTTTTCGCCTTCGACATTCAATAAGTTTTTTCCCCTCCAACATTTCATCCGGTTTTTTTTTTGTTGTTTGTTTTGTTTTTTCTTTTTAGTCATTCCTTAACATTTTCTTCATTTGATATTTGGACTTTTTTCTCTTTTCCATATTTCATCCATTAAAAAAATCTTCATATCTTGTCTTTTGTAAGTTTAATTCATGTTTTAATTTGTAGTTTGAGCTTGCAAAAAAAAAATCTCATGAACAGCTTCCTCGTGGATTTTGTCTTCGATTTGTTATTCGGCTGCTACCAGCCTCCATGAAGGGGGGTTGGTTTTTTGCCCTTTTGTTATCCTCCTGTGTCCCCCTTCTGGGCGTCTGGGGAGGACGCCAAATTTGTCGAAAAATTCACCTGTTCTTTTTTGGGGTATTGTGGAAAAGAAGAAACGTTATTTGGTACCTCGTTTTGGAGTGTCAACTTGTTTTTTGGTCGGAGTTATATTGCTCTCTCTCTCGTCTCTCTCTCTCTCTCTCTTCTCTCTCTTCTCTCTCTCCTCTCTCTCCTCTCCCTCTCTCTCTCTGTTCTGCTCTCTCTCTCTCTCTGTCTCTCTCTCTCTCTCTCTCTCTCTTTTCTCCCCCTCTCTTTCACCCCAAAACCCCACACACACACACACACACACACACACACACACACACACACCACACACGGCTGACGGTCGACAGCAAAGAGAGAGAGAGAGAGAGAGAAGAGAGGAGAGACGGAGAGAGAGAGAGAGAGGAGAGACAGACAGACAGAAACACAGAGAAGACGCAGAGAGAGGATCGACGAAAAAAAGCGATCGACAAAATGTAGAGAAGAGGAGAAAAAACAGATAGACAGACAGAAGACAAACAAACACACAGGTAGATAGACAGACAGACAGAAAAGATATACTCAGAGACAAACTCGCCGATCCTTCAGAATCGTTCACCCGGTTTATTTCCAGCGGAAACATCCACAAACAACAAACAAAAACAAAACAAAACCCAACCAAAAAAACCCGATCCGTGTGCAGCTGAACTTTTGAACTGACATTGCATTGACCGGAGAACAGCCAGCTGAACTTCCGATGACCTGGCATCTCCCATTGTGCCCGTGCCTACATTTATCTACAGCCTTGATCATAAAGACCAGAGGTGAGGAGGGGCAGGGGGGCGGAAGGGGGAAGGTGGAGGGGGACAAGAGGAGGAGGGGGAGGAGGAGGTGGAGACGGGGAGGGCAAGGAATGCAGAATTTATCGGTGAGGATCGACATTTTTTTTAAATAAATGAATCTTCTTTCTTTCAGGTCAACAACCGGCGTGTGATATCTGAGTGAACGGGAAGGGGAAGGGAAGGGGGGAGGGGGGGGGGGGTGGTGAAGAGGGGGGGTGGGGGGAAGGGTGCGAGGGGGAGGGGGACGTGTAGAAACACACACACACACACACACACACACACACACACACACACACACACACACACACACAGGTACATACTTGTGATTTAGAATAGAAAGAACACACACACACACACACACACACACACACACACACACACACACACGCATACACGCACACACACACGCATGCACGCGCACACGCACACACACACAACACACACACACCACAACACACACACACACACACACGCACATACGCATGCAGACACGCACGCTCACACGCACGCTTGCGCGCGCGCGCACACACACACACTCACACACACACACACTCACACACACACACACACACACACACACACACACACACACACACACACACGTACGCACTCACAAACGTCACAGTACGTAAAGAAATAAAGAAATGGGGGGGGGGGGGGGAGAGGGGGGCTGCACACGCACAAATACAGATTCACACATAAACACACACCCTCATGAACACGCATAATACTTGCACACACACACACACACACACACACACACACACACACACACACACACACACACGTGTGCGTGCGCTCATCTACACGCAGGTACAAACATACAAACACGCGTGCGCGAGCACTCATACGCACGCTCACACACCCCAACACTTACGAACACAGGCGCGCACACACGTATGCCAGTGATATCCTTAGATCTTCCAAATAATGGATGCGTGTAATGGGTGACATCCTTTTGCACTGTCTCTACGGCCTTTTGTTATTTGAAGATTGAAACTTGAATAAACTGATTGAGCTAACTGCGTATAGAATGTGTTTATTCACGAGAGAGAGAGAGAGAGAGAGAGAGAGAGAGAGAGAGAGAGAGAGAGGAGAGAGAGAGAGAGAGAGAGACCCGTACTTACGATGCCGTTTAATCGTTGTATTGATTTACCTTAAAAAGAAAATGGCATCATCTGAAGTACGGACTTCACATTATGTTTGTAGCGATGGGAGATTCACATATTTTCTTAATCCTGCATGAGCCAAATTAAAGTGTTGCGCTAACAGATGAACGATGCGTGCTAAATTCTCTCCCTTGCCTACGCGCGATTTTTTTTAAATTTAAATTCTTATTTTAGGCTTCTTAGAAATGTAATAGCCTATACATCAACGGAAAGGATAAAACATGAACTCTGCTCTCAATATGCTGTTACACATCATTTAGCTCATATCCAAAATCATGGGAAATGGGAAAAAATATATAATTTTGACTTCCTGACACGAATATGTATGAAATTTCTTGTCTTAAACTATTTGCATCAGAAATACCATCTGTATTATCATTTCACAAAAGAAAAGACAGAATATCCTCTGTATTATCATTTCACAAAAGAAAAGACTTTTCTAATAGCTGTGATCTAAAACTGAATATGGAGCGTAGTACCTGCTTTCATTAAATGCTACAACAAAATGTTGTTATGCTCAGCATAGTTATCCGGGGATTGTCTTCAGTTGTGACAAGCTCCTTGCATAACATTATCAGTTTCCGAAATCCCCCGAAGTCGGAGTGTGGCTGCCCATGTGGTGGGTAACTAAAAAAAAAACGGTCACACACGTCATGTTCTCATCCCCAGCTGATGTATTGTTACCATAGTGTTCAAGTACT
>CM031615.1:898178-910678 GCA_018398815.1 Conus ventricosus
TAATAATAATAGTAACAATAATAATAATAACAACAACAACAGGAAGAATGATTGTTATCATCATCATCATCATTATAATCATCATTATTACGACGATGATGATGATTATGATGATGATGATTAAAGAGGAAACACTACTACTACTAATAATGATAATGGCAGCTATAACAAGAACAATAACAACAGTAACAATAACAGTAATATCAAAAAAAAAAAGAATGATAATGGTGAAAATAATTATAATCGTTACTATAGTTATATTTATAAAGATATTACCACACAGAGAGAGAAGAGGGTGTTAAAAGCTAGTTACAACAATATGGTTATTGTAGCAATAATAATTATCATAACAATGATGATTATTATCATAATTATTTGTCGTATCTAATTCTACACCTCCGTTTTCCTCTGATAGTATCGTTATTATAATTATTGCTATCATTATTGTCACTTACTGTTATCGTGTGCCATCGTGTACCGCTGGAAATAGAGGACACGTATAAACATCGCATGCATCCTATGTGAGAAACTGGAGGAATAAATGAGATAAATGAAAATGAGTGACTGATATTTGAATGGTACGGGAAACGACTGAATGAGCGCCAGTAGGCTGCTCTTCGGCCGGCTCTACCTGGGTAGGCAGCCCGTTGAGTGAGTGAGGTAGTGTGTTTATTGTAAAGCGCTTAGAGCTTGGTCTGTGACCGAGGATAGGCGCTGTATAAATACCCAATATAATAATTATCATTACCATCATCGTCATCATGATTCGACTATATTGCCAGTAGTAGTGGCAGTAGTAGTAGTTTCTTCGTTTCATCATCATTATGATCATTTCAACTCGTATTGTTCTCCCTTTCAGCCTAGTGTTCAGTCTGTCGCCTTTTTGGCACCCATTTGGAAGAGATAAGAGACGGTCTGTTCGTCCTTCGTTTTTATTATCTTCAATGGGAATTGTCTTGCCTAAAGAAGACCAAAAGGTCGAAATGCGTTGTGTTTGTTTTGAAATGAGTGTATTCTTTCGTTTGGTGGCACAGTAATTCTCTCTTTGTTTTGATATCACACACACGCACGCACGCACGCACGCACGCACGCACGCACGCACGCACGCACCACACACACACACACACACACACACACACACACACACACACACACACACACGTGTCTTTGTCTGCTCCCGTCTTCCACCATGCACGCACACAACACACACACACACACACACACACACACGCGCGCGCGCGCGCACACACACACACGCACGCACGCACACGCACACACACACACACACACACACACACACACACACACTTGCGCACACATGCAAGCACCACCACACACGCACGCGCGCATGTACACAAACACGCGAGCAAGCACGCGCGCACACATCAAAATACACATGCACACGCACGCACGCACGTAAACACTCACACGCACGCTCGTACACACACACACACACACACACACACACACACACACACACACACACACACACACACACACAGAGAGAGAGAGAGAGAGAGAAGAGAGAGAGAGAGAGAGAGAGAGAGGAGAGAGAGAGAGAGAGAGAGGAGAGGAGAGAGAGAGAGAGAGAGAGAGCTTCCATGATTTGATGTACGGGATATTTCAGTTTGTGATATCTTTATGATAATAAATTTGCTCGAATAAGCAAGCATGTGAGCTGTCTGGTGTCATTAATCTTGGTTTGAAAACAAAACAAAAACAACAGCAACAACAACAGCAACGACAGTAACAACAACAACAACGAAAGCGAAAGAAAAAAAACCTTGTCACAAGTCGGCCGAATGTTCTCCTGTCCTCAAGGCAAATTAAGGGATGTTGAGATCAATTGGTAACACTTGCCTGGGTCTCTGCAAATCATATAGATATTGAAATCAGTTTCTTTGGGTTCTTCAAGTGCGCGTACTCAGGCATTACCACTCACTTAGGGAAAGTGAACTCATCCTGTCTAGCTGAGGGCTCAAGAAATTACAGCGAGAAGCAGAGGTTTGCTGTCGCCTCGAAGCCGACGACGGTAGAAAATTGTCTCTTGGGTGGGGACGTAAGACAGTGGAGGTTGCTGTAGCCTCGGAGCCGACGACGAGGAGAATCGTCTCTCGTGTGGGGACGGTCGACAGCAAGACGTGTCAGCCTGTTGGGGCCTAGACAGGGAGCTGCCAGACAATGGTGGGGTGTTTGAAGCCAGAGAAGACCTGTGGGAGAGGCCGACAGGAGCCCTTTCCGTGGAGAGGGCGAAGTGTAGTGGAGTCCGGGAGACTCGGTCTGAGGCCGAGCTACGTTGCCAGTGTCCCTCAACTGGGATTTGGCCAATCGGGAGGACACAACAGTGTGGCAGCTTCAGCGATCGTAGTCGCACTAAGCGATGAGAGAACTGACTGGTCAACCAAGGAATGCTGGCAAGTTATGAACGTTTATTTGTTCTTAAGTTTATAAGCGTGCAACCAGAATAGTGGAATGTCGTCTTTCCTGGTGAATTTAGAGTACCTGAAGAAGAGGGGATGCGATTCTGAGATTATCTGTACCATGTTTACATTTTTTTGTATGATACAGATAAGTGTGTTGTGTAATGATGGGTGGGGGCTCGGAGTCAAGTTGAATAACATTGGATTATTTTCCATGAAATGTTACTGGTTTCCCGTCACCTTTGTGCGGGCCCGATGTGAGTGACAGAGTGCGTGTGCCTATGCGACAACGCATTTTGGTGGTGAAAGAGTAAATGCTTCTGTCTATACCCCTCTGCATCCCTGCATATGATAATCATATTACAATAACGAGGGGGAACGCCGGAGACCCGTCACCAACCTCAGCACGCCTCTTCTCTCAAATACTCGCCACGCCCATATTTCACGTGTGTCCATCATGTGATGAGCGTGTACCTACTCCATCCCTATTCCCAATATTTATTGTCTGTCTGCCTGCCTGCCTGCCTGCCTGCCTCTCTCTCTCTCTCTCTCTCTCTCTCTCTCTTCTCTCTCTCTCTCTCTCTCTCTCTCTCTCTCTCCGTCAGGCACGAGGTCATTGCACAGTTAATCAGACAGCTCCATCTCGCCGGGATCACGCGACGGGCAGAATCATGACAGTTGATCACGCGACGGGCAGAATCATGACAGTAGATCACGTGACGGGCTGAATCATGACGGTAGATCACGCGACGGGCAGAATCATGACGGTAGATCACACGACGGGCAGAATCATGACGGTATATCACGCGACGGGCAGAATCATGACGGTAGATCACGCGACGGGCAGAATCATGACAGTTGATCACGCGACGGGCAGAATCATGACAGTAGATCACGTGACGGGCTGAATCATGACGGTAGATCACGCGACGGGCAGAATCATGACGGTAGATCACACGACGGGCAGAATCATGACGGTATATCACGCGACGGGCAGAATCATGACGGTAGATCACGCGACGGGCAGAATAATGACAGTTGATCACGCGACGGGCAGAATCATGACAGTAGATCACGGGACGGGCAGAATCATGACGGTAGATCACGTGACGGGCGAATCATGACGATAGATAACGTGACGGGCAGAATCATGACAGTAGATCACGCGACGGGCAGAATCATGACGGTAGATCACGCGACGGGCAGAATCATGACGGTAGATCACGGGACGGGCAGAATCATGACGATAGATCACGCGACGGGCAGAATCATGACGATAGATCACGCGACGGGCAGAATCTTGACGGTAGATCACGTGACGGCTAGAATCATGACGGTAGATCACGTGACGGCTAGAATCATGACAGTAGATCACGCGTTGAGCCCAGTCAGCCTTCTTCACTGGGAAAGAACACAGAAAACACTACCAGAGAGAGACAGACAGACAGACAGACAGAGAGACACACAGAGAGAGAGAGAGAGAGAGAGAGAGAGAGAGAGACAGACAGACAGACAGACAGACAGACAGACAGACAGACAGACAGACAGACAAAGACAGAGACAGAGACAGAGAGACGGAGAGAGAGGAGAGAGAGATAGTGCAAGAGAGACAAAGACAGAGAAAGAGAGAGAGAGAGAGAGGAAAGAAGAAAGGAAGCGAGTACAGAAAGAAGCAAAAGAAAGAGAGACAAACAAGAAAGCAGAAAGGAAGACAGAATACAAAATGGAATGAAGGCAACTGGGGAGGGGGTGGGAGGGGGGGGGGGATGCGTGTAAAAAGAATGAGCGAAAGAGAGAAAGGAGAAAAGACACACGTAGAGTAGAGACACAAGAAAGAAAAACAGAGGGAGCAACCAAGACAGAAAAAAAAGGAAAGAAAGAAGGATGGAAAGAAGAAAGAAAGTACAAGAAAGAAGGAAAGAAAAAAATGAGGACACAGATAAGATAGACAGTTGATAAGGAACAGGAAGAAAGGAGCAGAAAGGTAGGGAGAAGAAAAAAGAATGAATAATGGAGGGGAAAAAAACGATGAGTGACAGATGAAAACAGAGAAGAGAGAGAGAGAGAGAGAGAGAGAGAGAGAGAGAGAGAGGAGAGAGAGAGAGAGAGACACAGAGAGAGAGAGAGAGAGAGAGAGAGAGAGAGACAGAGACAGAGAAACTGAAAGAAAGAGAGAAAACACAAAAGAAAGAAAAAAGAAAGGAAACAAAAAGAAAGAATGAAATTAAAGAATGAAGGTATAAAAAGAGTTATGAAAGTCAGAAGAAAAAAAGACAGAATGAAAGAAAGAAATAAACAAACAAACAATCAAATAAACAAGCAAACAATCAAATAAACAAACAAACAATCAAATAAACAAGCAAACAAAGATGCAAAGAAAAATGGTAAAAAGAAAGGAAGCGAAACAATGGGCTTTTTGCGTCTTCTTCTATTTGAAATTAATCAAATTATGGGTTTCTTTTTACCTTGCTCAAGGGGGAAACACACACACACACCACACACACACACACACACACACACACACACACACACACACACACACACGCGCGCGCGCACGCGTGTGCGCGCGCGCGCGTGTGTGTGTGTGTGTGTGTGTGTGTGTGTGTGTGTGTGTGTGTGTGTGTGTGTGTGTGAGACTGTGTGACTGTGTGTGAGCGTGTTTGTGTGCGTGCATGCTTACGAGGGGGGGGGGGGGGGGGGATAGGGAATGGGAGGGAGGAGGATTCTTACAGTAAATCATTCTCTATCGGACGTGTAGTATTGTGACGCGCACTGTTCTGTTACATGCATTGTGTAGCATCGTACACTATGGCTTTGTAATTAACCTGTTTCATCGCGTCGAACTAATGCACACTACATTGTGCAATGTGTTTGCACTACATTTAGTTGTATTGATTCGTATTGCATTGTGTTGTTTTTCGTATTGTATGGTATTGTATTGTATGTTATTGTATTGTATGGTATTGTATTGTATGTTATTGTATTGTATGGTATTGTATTGTATGGTATTGTATTGTATGTTATTGTATTGTATGTTATTGTATTGTATGTTATTGTATTGTATCCTGCTGATTTTTTCTGTTCGTTTGTGTGATTGGTTGGTTGGTTGGTTGGTTGGTTGGTTGGTTGGTTGGTTGATTGGTTGGTTGGTTGATTGGTTGGTTGGTTTTTGTGTGTTTGTTTGTTTGTTTGCTTTGGGAGGCGGTGGTGGTGGTGGTGGTGGTGGTGTTGTTGGTGCCCTTCTTGTGCTGCTTTGAATTGTATTACGGTGTCTAGCACCTGTATGGCACTGCATATTTATTGTATGTAATACATTGCATTGCATGTCCTGCCTTTGTAAATCACAGTTTATCCTTTCGTATTATATTGCTATATGTTTAGCTTCAAAATGGGACAAACAAAGTGATGATTTGTAGCGTGCTGTTTGGCATAATGCTGTATTTGAAAGGAGTTGATTTCAGTGTATTATTCGACCCAAAAAAAAAAATCTCTTGTTCATTCTTTCTTCTCTTTTTTCCTTTCTTCCCTCCTTCGTTTGATTCCTCTGGTCGTTCTTTCTGTCTTTTTTCTTTCTTTCTTTTCTTTCTTTCTTTCTTTCTTTCTTTCTTTCTTTCTTTTGTAACTGTATACATTATTATTATGAATACTTATATTGCGGCTATCCTCGGCTAGAGACATAAGCTCTAAGCGATTTACAATCAACACTCGTTTTCACAACGGGCTGCCTACCTGGGTAGTGCCGACTGAAGAGCTGCCAGCTGGCGCTTTATTCAGTCGTTTCCCGTGTCATCCGGCCAATATCATTCAATATTGGTCACTCGATTTCCTTACTTCCTTCCTTCTTTCCATTTCTCACGCAGGGTGCATGCTATGTGTAACGTGTCATCCATACCAACGGCCAAACTGGCCTTCTCTTCCGAAAGAAGGTGATGGGATTTTACGTGTGTGCAAGACGGTGTGCGTGCGTTCACACACGGAACCTCGGTTTATAGTCTCATTCGAAGGACTGTATGGGAAATGGAGTCAGAACCAATGTTCACTCCGAGGGAAAAATCCCCCTGTACCGAAACGGCCCGGCGGAGATTCGAACCCGCAATTCTAGGATCACCAAGATTATGAGTCCGGCGCTCTACCACTGAGCTATCCGGCCCATCTCCTTTTCGTATTTTCTTCTCATTTTCCTTCCCTTTTATATATGTGTGTGTGCTGTCCTGGTAGATGGTTGCTGTGCTGTCGAAAATGAATTTTCCATCTTTTGGACAAATATAATTGTTATTCTGTTATCCTGTTGTCCTTATATATATATATATATATATATATATATATATATATATATATATATATATATATATATATATATATACACCTCTCTTTTTTTGTTTACTTATGTATTTTCTTTCTTCCTATGATTCTGTCGACTGTTGTTTTTCTTTCTTTCCTTCCTTCTTTCCTTCTTTCTCTCCCTTTTTCTTTTTTGTCACCCTTTCTTTCTTTCGCTCTTTTCTTCTTTCTTTCTTTCTGTGTCTTTCTGTGTGTTGTCCTTTCTTTCTTTCAGTCGTTTGTGCAATTTTCCCTTCTTTATTTGTTTCCTCTTTATTTCCTTTTTCTTTCGTTCTTTTCTCTTTCCTTCCTTCCTTCCTTCGTTTCATTCCTCTTGTTGGGTCACTGTTTGCAACTCCTGTTTGTATTCATTTCTCATGCTCCTCCCTTTTATATGCATCTTTTTTCTTTACTTATGTATTTTATTTTTCCTGATTCTGTCGACTGATGTTTTCTTTCTTTCTTTCTTTCTTTCTTTCTTTCTTTGTGTCATTATTTCTTCCTTTCCTTCATTCTTTCCCTCCTTCTTTGTTTAGTAGTGTGTGCAATCCTTTCCTTCTTCCTTCCTTCCCTCTTTATATAATTCTTTCATTTTCTTTCTTTCTTTCTTTCTTTCTTTCTTTCTTTCTTTCTTTCTTTCTTTCTTTCTTTCCCTTTTCTTTACATCATGCTTTCTTTCTTCCTTTCTTTCTTCACTCCATATTTTAAATCTGTCTCTTTCTTTCACAGTAATAAACCCTTCTTTTTCTTCTTTCTTTCTTTCTTTCTTTCTTTCTTTCTTTCTTTATTTCCTTCTATCTTTCCTTCTTCTTTCTTTATGTCTGCCTGTCTGTCTGTCTGTCTGTCTGTATGTCTTTCTGTCTTTTTTTCTTAATTTCTTTCTCCACTTTCTTTTCTTTCTGTCTTTTTTTCTTTCGTTCCTTCTTTCTTTTCTTCAGTCTATCCTTTCTTCAGTCTGCCGTTCTTTATTTTCCCTCTTTCGATTTTCTTATCCATTGTGCTAGGGTTGTGTTGTTTACAGTTTCCTCAGACCGACCGTTCAGGTGGGGAAAAGTCACATATGATTTCCCAGAAACTGCTTCAGTCTTTCCGTGGATCAGTTCAGAAATGAATGGAAAGAGCTTTTTTTTTCCTTCTAAATAATGTTCTTCAGCACGAACAGGGAAAGACGAGAAGGGCGTCCTCACGTGTCAAGCCTGGCCATCTTTATGTGGATGGGAACAGCGTTGTTAGTTTTTGTCCGGCTATCACTAAAGAGACTGTAATCTCTGAGTACAAGGAAAATCCTGATCTGTCTGCCTGTCTGTCTGTCTCTCTCTCTCTCTCTCTCTCTCTCTCTCTCTCTCTCTCTCTCTCTCTCTCTCTCTCTCTCTCTCCATTTGTATATGTCTGTTTGTCTCTGTCTCTGTCTGTCTGTCTGTCTATCTGTCTCTGTCTCTCTCTCTTCTCTTCTCGTGTGCGTGTATGTGTGCGTGTGTGTGCGCGTGTGTGCGTGCGTGCGTGCGTGCGTGCGTGCGTGCGTGCGTGTGTGTGTGTGTGTGTGTGTGTGTGTGTGTGTGTGTCTGTGTGTGTCTGTGTGTGTCTGTGTAGTGAGAGTGAGAGAGAGAGAGAGAGTTTTCAAACAAGATCATCGCGAATGTCTGTGTAATTCTTCATTTTACAAATGCTATTGGTCGAATGCATCACCTCTTTAAGCACTCTACAAACATGAGGAAAATCTCTCTCTCTCTCTCTCTCTCTCTCTCTCTCTCTCTCTCTCTCTCTCTCTCTCTCTCTCTCTCTCTCTCTCACGTAACAAACGTGCCCGGGAAAATGAAATCCAGTTTGCTCGTTAAATGTCAGAAAATACCCCCAAAGTATTTCAGGCAACCGTCTCAGTTTTGACTGTTGTCGATGCTGATATCATCGAATCATGAAGTCAGTATTCAGCAGTCAGCAGTTTACTTTGCTTCCAAACTCAGAAATACTATTCGCAGCTAGTTGTTTAATTTCATTTGTTTTTCTTCTTTTTTTCTCATTCTGTTGTTGGATACATCTCATTAATGTCATGTCAGTTATGTCGAGAATACATTTATTACATCACTGCTTGCTATGGGGCTATGTTTCTTTTTTTTAATAATTCTCTCTCTTTCTTTCTTTCCTCTCTCTCTCTCTCTCTCTCTCTCTCTCTCTCTCTCTGTCTCTCTCTCTCTCTCTCTCTCCCTCTCTCTCTCTCTCTCTCTCTCTCTCTCTCTCTCTCTCTCTCTCTTTGTGTGTGTGTGTGTGTGTGTGTGTGTGTGTGTGTGTGTGTGTGTGTGTGTGTTTGTTGTCTGTCTGTCTCTTTGGGCATGTAAGCCCATGCGTACGTGCATGTGCAGCATGCGTATATGTGTCAGTGTGTGTGTGTGTGTGTGTGTGTGTGTGTGTGTGTGTGTGTGTGTGTGCGTGCGTGCGTGCGTGCGTGCGTGCGTGCGTGCGTGTGTGTGTGTGTTCTTGTACGCGCGCGTGTGTGTGTACAGATGTTTATGTGTATATTTGTGTATTTAAGCGTGGCCCGCGCGCGAGCCTATGTATAATTATCTTGTGTGCATAAAGATCTAATAACCCTTCCCCACTGCGGAAGAGAAATATCACTGTTTGTCTGAAAACATAGTTGACAGATCTTAGTCTTGTCTGCCTTTCGTTTGGCGTGGAAGAAACCAGAAAAAAAAAACAGACAATATTTGTGATTGCATGCAATGTCACCAAGATGTAATATTCATTTACACATGCCAGATTGACAACGTCTCATTAGAAACGTTTTTCCTTCAAGGCGTCTTGATAATGAACCGTGCATATTGCAATGGTAGCCTGTAAACTGACCACATGTTTAATGCTGAGTAGAACTGTTGGAACCGTTTGCATCATTTTGCAGAGAAGCGGAGAACTCATAACCGATGTATTTCCTTCTCTTTAACGACACGCCCCATGTCGCCTACATACCTCTCCTTGAGTCAGAGCCTGTTCCTAACCCCAGCCTTACTTCCATTTGTCATTTTGTGTTGCTTTTATTTCCATTTCTAATTGTTAGCTTATTTTAACCTTACTTCTAATTCTAACCCATGCACTAGCCAGATTTCAGCTACCATCCCTATTCTGGGATATAACGAGTCCGTGACGTGTCGAAACGCGCAGCCATACCTTAACTCTTTCAAACTTGCCTCTAATCTTGACTCCCCTAAGTCTGTCTGACCCTGGTCTTATTTCGAACCAATTTGTAAACCCTGAGCTGAATCAAACTTTTAACCCCACCCTCTTTCTCCTTCTAACCCGAGCCCTCTTTCTCCTTCTAACCCAAGCCCTCTTTCTCCTTCTAACCCGAGCCCTCTTTCTCCTTCTAACCCCAGCCCTCTTTCTCCTTCTAACCCAGCCCTCTTTCTCCTTCTAACCCGAGCCCTCTTTCTCCTTCTAACCCAGCCCTCTTTCTCCTTCTAACCCCAGCCCTCTTTCTCCTTCTAACCCCTGCCCTCTTTCTCCTTCTAACCCCAGCCCTCTTTCTCCTTCTAACCCTAGCCTGTCTGACCTGGGATATACTGAACCCTAGACATACCCATCTAACCTTGGATATATTGAACCGCAGACATACCCGTCTATCCTGGGATATATTGAACCGCAGACATACCCGTCTATCCTGGGATATATTGAACCTCTTTTTTACCCACCCTACCTGTGACATCTGCTACTTGAGACGCATCCGCCCAGCCTGGGACATGTTGAACCTGAAACGTACTCGCCTAACGTGGGATGTATTGAATGCCAGACGTACCCTTCTAACCTGGGACATGTTGAACCTGAAACGTACTCGCCTAACGTGGGATGTATTGAATGCCAGACGTACCCTTCTAACCTGGGACATGTTGAACCTGAAACGTACTCGCCTAACGTGGGATGTATTGAATGCCAGACGTACCCTTCTAACCTGGGACATGTTGAACCTGAAACGTACTCGCCTAACGTGGGATGTATTGAATGCCAGACGCACCCTCCTAATCTGGCACATGTTGAACCTGAATCGTATCCGCCTTACCTGGATCATATCAAACCTGAGACACACCCGTCTAACCTGGATATATTGAACCTGAGATGTACCGTCTAACCTGGGATATATTGAACCTGAGGTGTACCCGTCTAACCTGGGAGATATTGAACCTGAGATGTACCCGTCTAACCTGGGATATATTGAACCTGAGATGTACCCGTCTAACCTGGGAGATATTGAACCTGAGATGTACCCGTCTAACCTGGGATACATTGAACCTGAGATGTACCCGTCTAACCTGGGAGATATTGAACCTGAGATGTACCCGTCTAACCTGGGATATATTGAACCTGAGATGTACCCGTCTAACCTGGGATATATTGAACCTGAGATGTACCCGTCTAACCTGGGAGACATTGAACCTGAGATGTACCCGTCTAACCTGGGATATATTGAACCTGAGATGTACCCATCTAACCTGGGATATATTGAACCTGAGATGTACCCGTCTAACCTGGGATATATTGAACCTGAGATGTACCCGTCTACCCTGGGAGATATTGAACCTGAGACGCACCCGTCTAAGCTGGGATATATTGAATCTGCGATGTACCCGTCTAACCTGGGATATATTGAACCCGAGATGTACCCGTCTACACTGGGAGACATTGAATCTGAGATGTACCCGTCTAAGCTGGGAAATATTGAACCTGAGATGGACCCGTCTAACCTGGGATATTTTGAAACAGGAACGTACCCGTCTAACCTTGGATATGCTGAACCAGGAATGTACCCGTCTAACCTGGGATATGCTGAACCAGGAATGTACCCGTCTAACCTGGGATATGCTGAACCAGGAATGTACCCGCCTAACCTAGGATATATTGAACCAGGAACCTATCGTCTAACGTGGGATATATTGAACCAGGAACCTATCGTCTAACGTGGGATATATTGAACCGGGAACCTATCGTCTAACGTGGGATATATTGAACCGGGAACCTATCGTCTAACGTGGGATATATTGAACCAGGAACCTATCGTCTAACATGGGATATATTGAACCGGGAACCTATCGTCTAACGTGGGATATATTGAACCAGGAACCTATCGTCTAACCTGGGATATATTGAACCAGGAACCTATCGTCTAACGTGGGATATATTGAACCGGGAACCTATCGTCTAACGTGGGATATATTGAACCGGGAACCTATCGTCTAACGTGGGATATATTGAACCGGAAACCTATCGTCTAACGTGGGATATATTGAACCAGGAACCTATCGTCTAACGTGGGATATATTGAACCAGGAACCTATCGTCTAACGTGGGATATATTGAACCGGGAACCTATCGTCTAACGTGGGATATATTGAACCAGGAACATATCGTCTAACGTGGGATATATTGAACCAGGAACCTATCGTCTAACGTGGGATATATTGAACCAGGAACCTATCGTCTAACGTGGGGGATTTTATTGAACCGGGAACCTATCGTCTAATGGGATATATTGAACCAGGAAACCTATCGTATTGAACCAGGAACCTATCATCTAACGTGGGATATATTGAACCGGGAACCTATCGTCTAACGTGGGATATATTGAACCGGGAACTTATCGTCTAACCTGGGATATATTGAACCAGGAACCTATCGTCTAACGTGGGATATATTGAACCGGGAACCTATCGTCTAACGTGGGATATATTGAACCGGGAACCTATCGTCTAACGTGGGATATATTGAACCAGGAACATA
>CM031615.1:933178-943178 GCA_018398815.1 Conus ventricosus
TAGGGGCGATAACGCTGGACTGCCGCCGCTTGGCGGCGCTGATGGGCAGTGACGGGTGTGCCTTTTCCGGCGTCAATTTCATTAACTGATAACCAGGCGACCTTTGGTGCGGCGCGCAGGGAGGGACCCTTTATTGTTGGATGCTGGCTAAAAAGGCACGCGCTTGCCCCAAACCGCGCAGAACCCCCCCCCCCCCCCCCCCTCTCTCTCTCTCTCTCTCTCTCTCTCTCTAAAGCGCGGTTCTTAAACGCGCGTGTTTTAATCGGTGACGGAATCGCCGTTAGCAATAACTGAACGTTTAGTGACTAGTTTAACAAAGCTTTTGATTTTTAGGTGAAGGTGGTTGCCTCCCTATTAAAATCCGTAACATACCCCCCCCCCCCCCCCTCGCTTTTTTTATATATATTCCTACCGTGTATCCTCTCTCTCTCTCTCTCTCTCTCTTCCTGTTTCTCTCTCTTGCTCGCATGCTCGCCAAAAACTTAAGATTTCTTTGTTTTATTACACACGCGCGCGCGCGTGTTTATGTGTGCGTGTGTGTGCGTGTGTGCGTGTGTGTGTGTGTGGATAGGTGTAAACTGTATGTATGTATGTATGTATGTATGTATGTATGTATGTATGTATGTATGCATCTATGTGTGTGTGTGTGTGTGTGTGTGTGTGTGTGTGTGTGTGTGTGTGTGTGGTGTGTGTATGTGTGTGTGTGTTTGTGTCTAGATACAGATAGATCGATAGATCGATAGATAGATAGATAGATTTAGATATGTATGTATGTCTGCGTGTATGTGTGTGTCTGCATGTATGTTCGTTCGTTCTTTAATTTAACGTCTATCCACCTAACAGTGATCTTAGACAGCTGCATGTATGTATGTGTGTATGCGTGTATGTGTGTATGTATGTATGAATGTATATCAAGATATGTATGTATGTATGTATGTATGTATGTATGTATGTATGTATGTATGCATGTATATGTATGTATATGTATGCATATATGTGTGTGTGTGTATGTGTGCGTATGTAAGTAGGTAGGTAGGTAGGTAGGTATGTGCTTATACATTATGTGCATTCGTTTACATCGATGTCTGTAGGTATGTATGTTATGTACATTCAAGTATACTCATATACTAATAAATTCATCAGCGTCTACAAATAATACGTATGTATCCGTCTCAAATGAAGTTCAATTGCTTTTGCCACAAAGTTTATGTTTCCACCCGATATGACTTTTGAATTCCTAAAACAGATCAACATTTTACACCTGATCCAGGATTTACGAACCCAGTTATTTGGAAGAAATCCGCCGACCGGTTTCGGTAAATCCTGAAGGGAGAAAACAACATTAGTGCGTCACCAGACGACCGGTTTCGGTAAATCCTGAAGGGAGAAAACAACATTAGTGCGTCACCAGACGACCGGTTTCGGTAAATCCTGAAGGGAGAAAACAACATTAGTGCGTCACCAGACGACCGGTTTCGGTAAATCCTGAAGGGAGAAAACAACATTAGTGCGTCACCAGACGACCGGTTTCGGTAAATCCTGAAGGGAGAAAACAACATTAGTGCGTCACCAGACGACCGGTTTCGGTAAATCCTGAAGGGAGAAAACAACATTAGTGCGTCACCAGACGACCGGTTTCGGTAAATCCTGAAGGGAGAAAACAACATTAGTGCGTCACCAGACGACCGGTTTCGGTAAATCCTGAAGGGAGAAAACAACATTAGTGCGTCACCAGACGACCGGTTTCGGTAAATCCTGAAGGGAGAAAACAACATTAGTGCGTCACCAGACGACCGGTTTCGGTAAATCCTGAAGGGAGAAAACAACATTAGTGCGTCACCAGACGACCGGTTTCGGTAAATCCTGAAGGGAGAAAACAACATTAGTGCGTCACCAGACGAAGGAACGAACAAATCACAAACATGTGTTTCTTTGTTCCTACATTTCCCGGCGCAGACATTCTGTTTTTTTTTGTTCTTTGTTGTTTTTGTACATGATTGTGTGCGTGTACGCGTTTGTGTGTATGCTCTGAATTAAGCAACAATTTCTGTAACATCCACAAATTATACTTCTTTACTGACATTGGATACTGCGAGACAGAGGGCAGTTTTATCTTGGTGTATGTTAGACACACTAGAGACAAGTCAAGAATCTCTACAATGAACCTAACAATACTGAGCTTCGTTCTTTGAGTAGAGACGAGTCAAGAATCTGTACAATGAACCTAATAATACTGAGCTTCGTTCTTTGAGCAAGCGATGCCAGGCAATGGTACTAGCGATGATTTGTCTTCTTTGCAGTTTCCTCTCTGAAGAGAGCTACATGTCTTTCTACCAAAACAGTTCAAAGTAACCATAAGCACACAAAACAAGGTATATAACAGTGTAGGTGCGAATTGTTCGTCACCATGAGTAACCTCCGTACATGTAAGTAACCTAAGAAAAAGAAAGAAGAAAGAAAGAAAAAGAAAGAAAAGAGAGAGAGAGAGAGAAAAAAAAACTTACTTAGATGCTCCCGCGTCATGCGACGCATGAGGCAGTCAAGGCGCTCCACTGTGCACGGTCCTCAGCCAGTTTGCTAGTGTCACTCCATCCCCTGTCATCGAGTCGGAGGTCTCTCTCCACTGTCTGTCGCCAGCTCATCCTGGGTCGTCCTCTTTTTCTCTGGCCTGCTGGGGTCCATTTAATGGCCTGGTTTGCAGGTCATGAAGAGGGTAATCTTAAGACATGACCCAGCCAGTGGAGGCGCCGTCTGCAGACGATGGTTGACACGGGGAGCTGTTCGGACCTCCCCCTGACGTCTTCATTTGATACAAAGTCTGACCATTCGATGCCCAAGATCTTATGTAGGCACGTAGTATCAAAAGCGTCGAGTTTCCTCTCCTGGGCGGTCTTCAGTTGCCAGGTTTCAAATCCATATAACAACGTTGAAATCACACTGCAGTTATACAATTTCAGTTTGATTCCAAGGGAGAATTTCTTGCCGTTCCATATTTTGTTCAGCTGATTGAATGCCGATGTTGCTTTCCCCAATACGACATTTCAGTTCATGGTCGAGATCATTGGCGTTGTTGATAGAGCTGCCTAGGTATGTAAAGTTTTCTACTACTTCCACTTGTTTTTGGTCGATGAGAACGTCTATTGGCCCTTGGTGTTTACCGGTAAGTTATGTTTTTAGTCTTTTTGGCACTGATGACGAGGCCAGTGTTGCTTGCAAACTTGCTGATGTTGTCTACAAGTACCTGCGATCTTGAGTGGTGCTTGCAAGAGTGGCAATGTCATCGTCAAAATCCACATATGAGAGGCTGTTTCCTTCTGTCCACTTGATTCCCTTTCCTTAGGTTGCGTGTTTCAGAACCCAGTCAATGGCAATTGCAAAGATGCGAGGTGAGAGGATACAACCTTGCCTTACTCCGGTGACAACTTCAAACCAGTCACTGTAGCCATCTTCCGTCCTGACTCTGCACATGGAGTTTATGTATATCTGCTCAATGGCCGACACAACTTTCTCTGGGATGCCGTAGGTTTTCATGATTTTCCACAATGATGGTCTGTGACACTGTCAAACGCTTTGGTGAAGTCAATGAAGCTGATGGCCAGGGGTACTTGGTGCTCTCCACACTTTTCGATGATCTGTCTTAGTGTGAAGATCTGTTCCGAACAGGATCGTTTTGGGCGGAAGCCTGCTTGTTGTTCCCCGAGCTCATTGTCCACTACATCGTGCATGTCCTGATCTCCTCTTCAGTGAAGTCATCGGTGTTGATTGGGAGCAGGAGGGGTAGGTCTTCTGCCTCAGCTGGTGTCGGTGGCTCAGGTCTGTTTAGAAAAAAAAGAAAGAAAAAAGAGACACTATAAGTAAATGACCATTTATATATACATAAATGAATACGTAATAGAACGCATAACGAAAGAAAAGGAAAAAAGAAAGAAGGAAGAGAGGAAGGAACGAAGGAAGAAAAGAAGAATGAAAGAAAGAAAGAAGGTAAAAAAATAAAAAAAAAGAAACAAAGAAACAAACGAACAAATGAACAAACAGTTGTACGAGTCAGTCAACCGATTTATGTAGATCACTGATCTATACAACCAGTGATCAACAGTTGTACGAGTCAGTCAACCGATTTATGTAGATCACTGATCTATACAACCAGTGATCAACAGTTGTACGAGTCAGTCAACCGATTTATGTAGATCACTGATCTATACAACCAGTGATCAACAGTTGTACGAGTCAGTCAACCGATTTATGTAGATCACTGATCTATACAACCAGTGATCAACAGTTGTACGAGTCAGTCAACCGATTTATGTAGATCACTGATCTATACAACCATGATCAACAGTTGTACGAGTCAGTCAACCGATTTATGTAGATCACTGATCTATACAACCAGTGATCAACAGTTGTACGAGTCAGTCAACCGATTTATGTAGATCACGATCTATACAACCATGATCAACAGTTGTACGAGTCAGTCAACCGATTTATGTAGATCACTGATCTATACAACCAGTGATCAACAGTTGTACGAGTCAGTCAACCGATTTATGTAGATCACTGATCTATACAACCAGTGATCAACAGTTGTACGAGTCAGTCAACCGATTTATGTAGATCACTGATCTATACAACCAGTGATCAACAGTTGTACGAGTCAGTCAACCGATTATGTAGATCACTGATCTATACAACCAGTGATCAACAGTTGTACGAGTCAGTCAACCGATTTATGTAGATCACTGATCTATACAACCAGTGATCAACAGTTGTACGAGTCAGTCAACCGATTTATGTAGATCACTGATCTATACAACCAGTGATCAACAGTTGTACGAGTCAGTCAACCGATTTATGTAGATCACTGATCTATACAACCAGTGATCAACAGTTGTACGAGTCAGTCAACCGATTTATGTAGATCACTGATCTATACAACCAGTGATCAACAGTTGTACGAGTCAGTCAACCGATTTATGTAGATCACTGATCTATACAACCAGTGATCAACAGTTGTACGAGTCAGTCAACCGATTTATGTAGATCACTGATCTATACAAACCAGTGATCAACAGTTGTACGAGTCAGTCAACCGATTTATGTAGATCACTGATCTATACAACCAGTGATCAACAGTTGTACGAGTCAGTCAACCGATTTATGTAGATCACTGATCTATACAACCAGTGATCAACAGTTGTACGAGTCAGTCAACCGATTTATGTAGATCACTGATCTATACAACCAGTGATCAACAGTTGTACGAGTCAGTCAACCGATTTATGTAGATCACTGATCTATACAACCAGTGATCAACAGTTGTACGAGTCAGTCAACCGATTTATGTAGATCACTGATCTATACAACCAGTGATCAACAGTTGTACGAGTCAGTCAACCGATTTATGTAGATCACTGATCTATACAACCAGTGATCAACAGTTGTACGAGTCAGTCAACCGATTTATGTAGATCACTGATCTATACAACCAGTGATCAACAGTTGTACGAGTCAGTCAACCGATTTATGTAGATCACTGATCTATACAACCAGTGATCAACAGTTGTACGAGTCAGTCAACCGATTTATGTAGATCACTGATCTATACAACCAGTGATCAACAGTTGTACGAGTCAGTCAACCGATTTATGTAGATCACTGATCTATACAACCAGTGATCAACAGTTGTACGAGTCAGTCAACCGATTTATGTAGATCACTGATCTATACAACCAGTGATCAACAGTTTGTACGAGTCAGTCAACCGATTTATGTAGATCACTGATCTATACAACCAGTGATCAACAGTTGTACGAGTCAGTCAACCGATTTATGTAGATCACTGATCTATACAACCAGTGATCAACAGTTGTACGAGTCAGTCAACCGATTTATGTAGATCACTGATCTATACAACCAGTGATCAACAGTTGTACGAGTCAGTCAACCGATTTATGTAGATCACTGATCTATACAACCAGTGATCAACAGTTGTACGAGTCAGTCAACCGATTTATGTAGATCACTGATCTATACAACCAGTGATCAACAGTTGTACGAGTCAGTCAACCGATTTATGTAGATCACTGATCTATACAACCAGTGATCAACAGTTGTACGAGTCAGTCAACCGATTTATGTAGATCACTGATCTATACAACCAGTGATCAACAGTTGTACGAGTCAGTCAACCGATTTATGTAGATCACTGATCTATACAACCAGTGATCAACAGTTGTACGAGTCAGTCAACCGATTTATGTAGATCACTGATCTATACAACCAGTGATCAACAGTTGTACGAGTCAGTCAACCGATTTATGTAGATCACTGATCTATACAACCAGTGATCAACAGTTGTACGAGTCAGTCAACCGATTTATGTAGATCACTGATCTATACAACCAGTGATCAACAGTTGTACGAGTCAGTCAACCGATTTATGTAGATCACTGATCTATACAACCAGTGATCAACAGTTGTACGAGTCAGTCAACCGATTTATGTAGATCACTGATCTATACAACCAGTGATCAACAGTTGTACGAGTCAGTCAACCGATTTATGTAGATCACTGATCTATACAACCAGTGATCAACAGTTGTACGAGTCAGTCAACCGATTTATGTAGATCACTGATCTATACAACCAGTGATCAACAGTTGTACGAGTCAGTCAACCGATTTATGTAGATCACTGATCTATACAACCAGTGATCAACAGTTGTACGAGTCAGTCAACCGATTTATGTAGATCACTGATCTATACAACCAGTGATCAACAGTTGTACGAGTCAGTCAACCGATTTATGTAGATCACTGATCTATACAACCAGTGATCAACAGTTGTACGAGTCAGTCAACCGATTTATGTAGATCACTGATCTATACAACCAGTGATCAACAGTTGTACGAGTCAGTCAACCGATTTATGTAGATCACTGATCTATACAACCAGTGATCAACAGTTGTACGAGTCAGTCAACCGATTTATGTAGATCACTGATCTATACAACCAGTGATCAACAGTTGTACGAGTCAGTCAACCGATTTATGTAGATCACTGATCTATACAACCAGTGATCAACAGTTGTACGAGTCAGTCAACCGTTTTATGTAGATCACTGATCTATACAACCAGTGATCAACAGTTGTACGAGTCAGTCAACCGATTTATGTAGATCACTGATCTATACAACCAGTGATCAACAGTTGTACGAGTCAGTCAACCGATTTATGTAGATCACTGATCTATACAACCAGTGATCAACCGAACGAATAAATAACCCCGGATCGTAATCAACTACTAATGATATACCTACCATCCTGCTTTAATTAAACCCCCTACCCAATTCACCAACCAAACTACCTATCAAGCTGCCCCTGTTAAAACCCTGTAGTTGTCAACAACCAGTCTCTCAATCATTCTTCAATCGCTTTATTCCCTCGCTCAGTCCCGTTCACTCATTCATCCAACCGCACAGAAAAGAGAGACAGACAGAAAGAAAGACATCCGCGTCGATCATGATTTATTCATTCATCCGCCGCCCCCCTGCCCCCTCCCCCATCCCCCATGCTCCCCTTCCTCTCCCCCTCCCCCCCCCCCCTCCAACTCCCCCACCTTCTGGCTCTCACCCCTCCATACCAGCCAGTTTGTCGATGTGGCGACATAGGTCATCGCGACCTTCCAGAAGAGGAAGAAAGGCCGGCATTGACAGAAAGGATTAATAAAAGTAAACGGAACGGGGACAGTCAGACAGAGACAGATAAGATAGGCGCCCAGGGAGGGGTGGGTGGGGTGGGAGGGGGGGGGGGGGGGCGCAGGCGGGAAGAGCCGATAAAACGGACAGACAGACAATGAGTCTGGACATCTTGTTGGGTTGATAGTGGTGTCCGTCAAGCGGTCACTGCGACATATGGTCCGGTCCTTTTTTTTCTGTCTTTTTTTTTTTTGTTTTTCCTTTTTTCTTTTTTTTTTTTTTTTAACCACTGGCCTGATCTGACTTGCCGTAGCGTCCAGCGTCCAGCCAAGGTCACGTTCGTTGAAGACCTGCCCAAGTGCAGTGTTCAGTATTGAGGAATGAAGCCTGCTGGTGTGGAGGTTAGGGAAGGGGTAAGAGGGGGGGGGTGGGGGGGATGGGGGTGGGTGGGGTGGGTGGGTGAGGTTAGTCAGGAGGATGGGAGGGTGGGGACGGAGAAGGGTGAGGAGGGAGGGAGGGAGGTAGAAGGGCAGAAATTGGGGCGGCAGACGGAGAGAGGATCCGATACTGCTGGTATGTGACAATTCCATATTGAGGTGTTTCCTTTCTTTTTCTTTTAAAACCATTCTTTTTCTTCTTTCTTTCTTTCTTTTCTTTCTTTCTTTCTCTCTTCCCCTCTTCTTTCCGTCTGTACACTCTTCTTCCTTTCTTTCTTTCTTGCCTTGTTTCCTTCTTTCTGTCTCTCCTTTTCTTTTTGTTCTTTTCTGTTTGTCATTTCTTTCTGTTCACTTTTCCCTCCTTTCTTTCTTTGTCTTTCGTCTTTCCTCTCTCTCTCTCTCTCTCTCTCTCTCTCTCTCTCTCTCTCTCATTCATTCATTCATTCATTCTCTCTCTCTCTCTCTCTCTCTCTCATTCATTTATTCATTCATTCATTCATTCATTCATTCATTCTCTCTCTCTCTCTCTCCTCTCTCTCTCTCTCTCTTCTCCTCTCTCTCTCTCTCTCTCTCTCTCTCTCTCTTCTAAATTTCTTCCCTTCGATTCTTTTTTTTCTTGCTTTCCTTTTCTTGTATTGTCTGTTTCTTTTCTTCCTCTCAAATTTTTCGTTCCCCCTTCCTTCGTTCCTTCTGTCATTCCTTCTTCTTTCTTTGTGTCACTTTTCTTCTGTCCGTTTTCAGGGAAATAAAAGTTGAAGTTCTTGGGCCGCCAAATGAACACAACAAACAACATTGACGCAACATGCCTTGACCTGCTGGTCATCTTCAGACCACACAACAAACAAACAAACAAACAAACAAACATACAAACAAACAAACAAACATACAAACAACGGAAGTAAACACGTAGTGGTGAAAAGTAAGTATGGGTGAGCAATTTTCTTTTTTCTTTTTCTTTTTTTTCCAAGTGCAAACGCTTTTATTTGCTTGTAAGGAAATTTACAAATGGAAAACGTGAAAAGAAAAATAAACAGCACTAAAAAGAAAAAAAAAATGACAGTAGATCTTATCTTACACAAATACATTACAAAGCTGCAATAAGTTTGCACAAAGAACAGCGATCCTTATTTAACATATACATATTACAAAATAAGCACAACATTGCGTCTGCACTGTCAGTGTCACACAGTAACCTTACTATTTTGGAGCGTTGTCCTTTTTCAAAATCAATAGTCACACAGAGAGAGAGAGAGATACACAGACAGACAAAGAGACAGACAGACAGACAGAGACAGAAAAAAAACACAACCCTAGATTCCTAAAGTTTTCTGTACAGAAGCATAGGAATCGACATCAACAGTACAAATAAATTACTTATCTAGAAACGACGGTTGACTTTTAGCTGCCACGCTAGGCTTTGTTCAGGACTACACATACACATACACGTGCGCGCGCGAGCACGCGCACACAAATCTTAGTTTTCAATTAAAAAAATAAAAATTAAAAAAAGTCATATTGCTGCCATTTGTTTGCAAAATCAATATAGTTCATATTCATTTTTGCAATGCATTTTTCTACTTGTATTTGGTTTTGAAATATTTCCTGAACACAGGAAACAGAGGAAGCACCTTTTTAACTCTGGATTTATATACAAAGAACTTTGCAGAGATATTAATGTAATCGAGTGTGATGTCAGTTTTTATCGCAAGTTACAGTTGTTATAGACAATGATTTAAGGGGATGGGTTGGGGGCGGGGGGGGTGGAGTGGGGTGGGGTGGGAGATGGAATGATAAAAGACGACGTTGACACAGGAATTCTAAATCAGGCGCAGGCAACAGAGGGAATCACTTCGTTCAGTATTCTAAACAG
>CM031615.1:948178-955331 GCA_018398815.1 Conus ventricosus
CATGGTGTGAGACACACACATATTACAGCAGATTCCATGAAAACCTTGTTCAGAGATGTTCCACCTGATGCGATCTTTGAATTCTTGAAAGAGATTAACATTTTTTTCATCGATCTGAGATTTCATAGTGGAAAGATTTTAAACCAAATTTCGGGTGGGTTTTTAGAAGATGTGTTTTTAAAGAGTTGTATGAATGAATGACTTGTGAGTTGACTTCAACGCGGTGACAGCCCTGATATGGCCCCTTGCGGTCGGCTGGGCCGTAAGCAACTTACCTACCTTACCTTACCTTACCTTACCTTACCTTACCTTACCTTACCTTACCTTACCTTACCTTACCTTACCTTACCTTACCTTACCTTACCTTACCTTACCTTACCTTACCTTACCTTACCTTACCTTACCTTACCTTACCTTACTTCGACCATTCCCTGCAAGACTGTTTTGGCAAGACCAGTGGATCTTGTTACAAGGCCATACCAACTAGTGAAACTATAAGCCTCCAATCTGAACAAAATCGGGAGAGAAAAAAAAAACACACGATAAAAACCAATGGTGACAGTGGAAATTTTTGTCTGAACCTTGCGTATGGTGCTCATGAGTCATATTTCAAACCATTTCCAGTCAAGTTATGATGTTTACAGGCCAGTCAACCACCAAGTCCACGGCAGGGCTGTCGTCTTCTCTCAAACAATGCCGCATTTCCTTCACCCCGAGGACCAAATCGATATTCTTCGCCCCGTCTGTCTAAACCTTTGGTTTACTAATCTCCCACAAGAACGGTGCCTCAAAAGCAGTCGATGTTGAGCTTGTGTGTGCGGGCGGGCGCGCATTCGTGCGTGATATGTATGTTAACGGACACAATCAAAGAGAAATCTTTTTGAATTGTTTTTGTTTGTTGCTTCCGTTTGTTTGTTCCCACACACCAAAAATAGTTACGTCATCGAGTATGCCGTGTGACATGACAGCTGACAGCCCACAAGTTGTTGGATTTGTGTCCACTTGTAAAGAGTCTCAGAAAATGAAATCCATTTTGTTCTTTGCTGTCCAGCCCTAAAGAACATTAGAACCGAATGTATTCAGCCAAAATTTTACAGACAGCCTTCTCTATTTAAACTGACTATACTTATGTCGTCAACCTCACCAGAAGTTGTTCGAAATTTCTCATTGTTTTTGTATAAGGCATTTAGATTTAGAGAAACAGTTACTTCTTGATGTTCTAAAATGATTTATGTTTGGAATGTTTGACAATCATGAGCATTTATCTCAGTTCATATGTTATGCTCACTCACCCCTTCATAAAGGGCTAAGGCCTATATGAATAAATCATCCGAATCCGAATCTCTCTCTCAGACACACACACACACACAACACAACACAACACAACACCACACAACACCACACAACACCACACCACACCACACCACAACACAACACAACACACACAACACGTCCACTTTCCTCCTCACCCCCCCCCCCCCTCCCCCCCCCCCGTTCTGCATGTCCCCCCTCTCACTCTCTTTCTTTGTATCTCCCCTCTCTCTCTCCCCATTCTCTCACTTCCCCCTCTCTTTCATACTCTGCCTTCCCCCCTCTCTCTTTCACTCTCCCTCACCCCCCGCCCCCTCTATCTCTCTCTCTCTTTCACACTCCCTTCCTCCTCTCTCACTCCCTCCCCGCCCCACCCCCCCCCCCCCCCCCCGATTCTCTATCTCTCCATTCTCTCTGTCTCTCTGTCTGTCTCTCTCTCTGACTGTCTCTCTGACTCTCTCTCTCTCTCTCTCTCTCTCTCTCTCTCTCTCTCTCTCTCTCTCTCTCTTCTCTCGCTCTCTGCCCCACACCCCTATCACGCGCACCTTCTCTCCCTACAACTGGTCAGCTCGCGCAGGGGCAGATGATGCAGTTCGACCAGCCAGCAGACCAGGGTTTGCGCGTGCATCCCGTGACCCGTTGACCTGTGACCTAAGACTGACCTCCGGCCAGGTCAGGGGAAGCCTGACCTCTCACTTGCTGCGCTGACCACAACGAAGCGAATGAACGCAGCTGGAGATGGTGGTGGTAGTCGGAGGGTACGGGTGAGGGGTGGGGGTGGGGGTGGGGGTGGGGGTGTAGAGAACGTATAAACACCGATTCTGACTCACTTGCTTCTTCACCACGTTTTTGGGCGAAAGTGGCCTAAAAGCTGCCTATTCTTGTTCTCTGACAAGTAACCAAAAAATAACGACCCTACAAACAAATATACTGTGTAGGGTTATCCGTTTTTAATACTAATTTACTAAACTTTTCATAGAGGAACGTAGGAGAAAGTAGCCTAGACTGAACACGCCCCATAGAGTAACGTAGGGAAAAGCGGCCGTGACTGAACGCGCCCATATACACGGCGGGCGCACTAGGCTATCCGATTACTTCGCAGTATGTTAACAGACAGACAGACAGACAGAGAAGAGAGAGACAGACAGACAGAGAGGCGGGCACACAAACACACACACACACACACACACTCTCTCTCTCTTTCTTTTTCACACACACACACACACACACACACACATACACATACACACACACTCACTCACTCTCTCTCTCTTTCTCTTTCTTAATTAAATGACATAAAATCCGCACACTTCTTCTGACTAATTTTTACCTACAAACTTTGTACACAGACAGCAAACACGGGGCTGAAACTCGATCACTTAATTTACGGCTCGCAGCCTTTGGTCGCAAAGCGCACAGCCCGCTTTGCGACCAAAAAATCAATACAGCACACAGGTGGCGCGTTAGGCCTAGCGAATGCTCTAGACTGTCACGTGTCACTCCCACGTCAGCAAGACCGGTTTGTATTGTCAGTTAACTTGGAGGCGTTGGGGCTGTAAAGGTGTGTGCGTTGTAGTGAGAAGATATTTACCGGGTTTTGTGCAGGTTGGTTTTGTTAAACGTTACTGAAGAACAGGTTTGTGCATTCGTGGCCATAAGTTTTACTTTAACAGCATGTTAGAGTATTTGTTGAAAGAATTAGGCGAAGCATGTTGTGAAACCGGAGAGATTGTTTTTCTGGAAACGAAAAGTGAACTAACTGCTTTGGAAATGAACGACTATCTTAAAGGGTTGTTGGTTCAAGGAAATGAAACAAGATGTATCCAGTTTTAATACGTGTTTGACTATCGATGAGATGGTTCCTTATCTAATAAATGGCGCTGCATTGTTGAAAGTTGGCCGAAGCAAAACAAACCATCACGAGTTGATTGTTGGGAGCTGGCTTGAGACAGCTAAAGCCACGTTTAAAAAACATGGCGTTCATTTCTTAAGGCGAAGGTAAACACGGCTGATTCGTGACTTGATTGATTGTTAACTACAGATTCAGTGTTTATGGGGCAAGCTGATCTGTGTATTAAGATGTGTATACTTTTCTACTTTTCTAATTCTAACCAGTTTATCTGCCTTTAAGTGTGCCCTTATGCAACTGAATGGCGATTTTCGAATGTTCTGGCAAAACTAGATAGGGCTAGGCAGACCTTAGTACATCTACTAGTATGGAGAGGAGTAGTGCGTAGCCAGCACTATCTTCATTATAAAATGCTTCAAAAATACAATGGCGGGTGTACTAACTACTGGCGATTCCCAAGCCTGGATGAGAAAAGTGGTATAAACTTTTTTTGTGCAAGAAGGAAAGTATAATGAAACTCTTTGTTGTGGGAGGCAATCTGCGGTGAAGTTAGCCTTGCTGACTGCTACTATAAATAGCCGTTCATGCTGTGAACGCCTTATTTTCGTGGCAAGAGGACTGCAGTAAAATTAGCCTTGCTGACTGCTACTATAAATAACCGTTCATGCGGTGAACGCCTATTTATAGTAGCAAGAGGGCTGCGGGAAAATCCGTTTTGCTATAAATAACCGTTCATGCGGTGAACGCCTATTTATAGTAGCAAGAGGGCTACGGTAAAATCCGTTTTGCTATAAATAACCGTTCATGCGGTGAACGCCTATTTATAGTAGCAAGAGGGCTACGGTACTGCCTGTACTTGCTATGTGCGGACACTAAGGGAGGTAACTCCTGCGCACCCCCACCCCACGCACGCACGCACGTCTCCCCACCCCCACCCCACGCACGCACGTCTCCCCACCCCCACCCCACGCACGCACACTTAAGTCATCCTCAAGTCATTCACAAGTCATCCTCAAGTCATTCACAAGTCATCCTCAAGTCATTTACAAGTTATCCTCAAGTCATTCACAAGTCATCCTTAAGTTATTCACAAGTTCTTACTTAAGTCATCCTCAAGTCATTCACAAGTCATCCTCAAGTTATTCACAAGTTATCCTCAAGTCAATTTACAAGTTCTTACTTAAGTCATCTTTAAGTCACCCAAGTCATCCTCAAGTTCTTACCCAAGTTAACCTAAGATCATAGCTAAGTCATCCTCTAAGTACAACCAAGTTCTTTATTTAAGTATCTTATAATTATCAAAAAAATACAAGCTATGTTTTTATCTTAAATAGTAGATGTCTGATATAGTACACACACGCCTCAAAAAACGCGTCATCGTTGAGGATGTCTTGCTCAGCGTTCTCAGCATAGATCTTAAGGAAGGTTTACATCCGAAGCAACCGCATTGATTACAATTCGGGTCTATGGAAATGTCTTTTATAGACTCCATGTCTTTATTTATTGACTTCATCATTTTATAATACGCCATGATCTATTTTTATAAAAAAATTTAAAATATTATTCCATTATAAATGGATCAAAATGATGCTTTGTTATTGGCGGTTTTGGCGTGCAGTTGTCTTTTTCTGTATTTAACGGTTCAGGTTGTTTTAACTTCTTTCGTTTCTGTTGCCATTGTGTATATATTTTATAGCCATAATAACTGCCCCCAACAGCAGCAAGGGCGCCAAAAATGGCAACAGTTTTAAGTTCAATATTCCATGAAGACTTTGGGGCCCTTGAATCACATGGAGTTTTTATAGCTGGCATTGAATCAACTTGTTCTGGCGTTGGCGGTGTTATGTTTTCATAATGCTGTAACATTAATTTTTTTTGTCTGTTCCACTCTGCTAATTTTTTTCCTGCTTCAACACGCCCAGGATTTTTAATGGTCTCCACCTGGTTCAGTGTTTTCTGATGATTTTCTGGCTTGGTTACTTTCTCCACCTGATTCAGTGTTTTCTGGTTCTGCTGATTTTCCAGATCGTTCATTTTGAAGGGAAATAAAAATCTATATGATTAAAAGTTATTAATCCCATGATTAATGGCGATAACAATGTTCCAAATCTATAGTATAAATCACACCCTAGAGACTCTAATGACTTTGTTAAAACAGGATCTTGCGTTAAATCATACGTAAGATCTTGTTCAGAATCAATGGAGCAAATCTACTGACTAGTTTAGTGTACAAACTAAGAACCGTTTGCCCCACACTTTTTACCATTCTAGACCCCAGCTGCGCTTCATACCTGTTATGATACTTTAAAATGTCTTGCGGCGACATTTGTTGAATCTGTTCTATGCTGAATTCAGTTCCGAGGAACTGTTTTGTTTTCCACATGCTGCCAAAGAATACAGCCTCTCCTTTTTGGGCATAATAGCTTGGTCATCAGCTTGGTCATTCATAAGTTCAGGAAGGTTTAGGCTGCCTTGTAGCTGTAGGAGATCATCGCTGTTCATGTTTTTTATTAAATTATAATTATTTTATTTTAAAAAATGAGCACCGAAAAAAACTATTGCCAACCTTGTATACCATTCTGCTGTTATTGGAGGGCTAAGTGTAGGATACTCAATGCTTGGTAAAAGCTTGTTAAGAATATAAACCAGCAGATCTTGGCAAACTAGACTTTGAGGATTCAGCAAAGCTGATTGCTATTATTGCAGCTTCATTTGCTACGAAAGATTTTCTAGTTAAGCAAGGAATAATTCCAGAGAATATAAAATATGTAAAAAAAAAATACATTTATAAAAAATGGCTTCACTCGCATAATGATAGGCGGCGCTGTGGTAAATGCGCTTGCTTTTAGCGGAAGTAATTTCGCATTTAGTAAACTGGGGAATGACGGCGAGAGAAAAAGAACATAACAAAGCTATGGAGGAACTAGCAGCTGCACAAGACGCCTATGAAAGGCAGAGACTTGAGCAGTTAGATTTTATTAATGACACACTGAAAAGACAGGGGCATGCAGCTTACATATTTAAAGATGTTGATCAAGCAATAAAACAATATTATCTAGTAACAGGCAAACCGGTCCAGACATTGCCCCACCAAAATTCAGTGACTTTTATCAACCATCAGAAAAACAAAAGATGCAAGAAATCGCGTTTATTGTCGTTGGTAATGACTGTTGTCTATTTTGTTGCGCATAATATTGGCTGAGTAAAAAAATGAACAAAATCTATTATTCGCCCAAAGGATATTGGAAGGGCATCACAGCAATTAAAAAGCTAAGCCAAGCAGCGGGAGTCAGTGAACAAACAGCAAAGGAATGGTTATCTAAACAAGCGATTTGGCAAATTTATTTACCTGCACCTAGGCGAATACAGAGACCACACTTTGTTAATACAACTCCAAACGACACCCATCAAATGGATCTTCTATATTTACCCTCTGATAGGATTAGACGAAAAAGATTTAAGTACGCACTCACAGTCATTGACATGGCTTCAAGATACAAAGATGCAGAACCATTAACACAAAAGAGTGCTTCTGCTGTTGCTGTTGCTATACAGTTGATATACCAGCGGGGGCCCCTTAACTTTCCCTCGCATGGTTCAAGTCGATGATGGAAAAGAATTTAAAGGCCAAGTGAATCAATTATTGTTAAAACATAGAGTTACCATTAAAAGAGGCATTCCAGGAGTTCACAGATCAACAGGCTTTAGTTGAAAACTTTAACAAACAGTTAGCCGAAAGACTTTTTTCTTACCAGTATCACAGAGAGCTGATTGACAATTCTCGCAACACAGAATGGGTTAGAAGACTGCCCTCAGTTTTGCGCGCAATGAATAAGAAGAATTTAAAGGCTAAAACCATACAAGCAATCAAAAGAAAAACAATAAATGTTGCTGACCCAGTACACAGCAAACATTACCGTTGGTGAAGTAAGGACCTTTATACCGGAGAAGCAGAGGACACTGCATCAGGGCAACAATCATGTTTGGAGATGA
>CM031615.1:956331-976331 GCA_018398815.1 Conus ventricosus
ACTCCTGATACGGACAACGACTTCCCTGAAATCGGTCCAGGGAAGCTCGTGAGCATCCATGCGATACCCTCCTGTAAACATGTGTGAGACTTCCTGATATGAGACATGACGACTTTATAGCAGTCTCCATCAAACTCTTGTACAGCGATATTCAACCAGATTGATTTTTTCTTTCTTATTATTGTTATAGAGACGAAGAGGCGAGTAATTTTTAACAGATCTTAGATTTGATAGAACAAAGACTTTTCAGCATAAAGGTGATGGGTGTTTTTTTTTCAAACAGACGAAAGTGACAAGTTTTTTTCTTTGTTCTGCGTACGCAGGCTAATACTCCTGCGGACACTGCCTGTATAGACGGGCAGTGGAGTTTTGTGTGTATGACCGTTTTTTTTTTTTTAAATCCCGCCATTAAGGCAGCCATACTGCAATCTTCGGGGAGTGACAAGTATTTTTCAACTTTTTTGATGGGAGAGTGACTTTTCAGCATCGTGTGCCTGTTTTGAAAATAGATGATTGGTTTTTTTTTTTTAACAGCTATGGCAAGAATAATTGACGTTGACTGTCGGCTTTAAGAATGGAGGACTGCTTCCCCTCCCCCCCCCCCCCCCCACCCCCCCCCCCCTTTTTTTTTTTACAGCCATGGCAAGAAAAATTGACATTGACAGATCTGCAAACCCCCCCCCTCCCCTCCCCGGCCCCTATCCCCCCCTCCCCCCTTTCCCTCGCGCCTTTGGTCGATGACGTGACTTCTCATCTTGCTAATGAGACTGGCATTGGCGATGGCCAGCTATTCCTCAGTGTATTAGGCAACATATGGCGTTTCACATGTCATTTTGTTTCATTGAAATATCCTCCAATGACTTATTACCAACCTTACAAAAACATTCATGTGGCGATCAAAGTTATTGGGGCAGCCGGCGAACTCAAGGGCAACCTAGTTTGATTGTTTAAAGGAAGTCCAAATGAAAAAAACGGAAAATGGATTTGTGTACATACTGTGTATGGGATGGGTGGGAGGGAAAGTGTGTGTTGTGTGTGTGTGTGTGTTGTGGTGTGTGTGTGTGGTGTGTGTTGTGTGTGTGTGTGTGTGTGTGTGTGTGTGTGTGTGCGTGCGTGGCCCTGCGTGCGTACGTGCGTGCGTGCGTGCGTGCGTGTGGTGTTTTGTGTGCGTGAGAGAGAGAGAGAGAGAGAGAGAGAGAGAGAGAGAGAGAGAGAGAGAGAGAGAGAGAGAGAGAAGGAGAGAGAGAGAGAGTGTGTGTGTGTGTGTGTGTGTGTGTGTTGTGTGTGTGTGTGTGTGTGTGTGTGTGTGTGTGTGAAGGGGGCAGATGTTTGTGTGGTTTTGTGTGGTGTGTGTGTGTGTGTGTGTGTGTGTGTGTGTGTGTGTGTGTGGGGTGTGTGTATGATGTGTTTCACGCGCGCGCGCGCGCGTGCGACTGGAAAGGGGGGGGGGGGAAGACGGGCATGGATATCTAACAGGAAAAACTGTTCGTTTCTCTCTTTGATATACCCAAGAGGTCGCACGTGGTTTGCTGGCTGTCGTGGAAACTAACCCCGAAAGCGAAATCTGAAACCAAATATCCATCATACACCATAGTTTTGCCCCCTAACACTCTCCTGTCTATGCATTGAAATGCCATGTAGTTATCTGAACGAAAGGAGCATATATCCCCACGTATGCACCGCATAATTATGCAGAAAAAAAACAGAATACCTTTCACGGACTCCCAGAGAGTGAAGATGGCGCACGGAATGTGTGTGTACCAATGAACGGACGTTTCACAACATATGGACCCAGAACCTGTGAGTGTTCGTTTCTTGAGTCGTGTGAGTACTGAAGGGGTACTGACAATGTAGCAGTGTGTTATTTAGACAAGATGTCATAACATTGATCCTGCGCGTTCTGAAGACAAAGGAGATAAATGACGGAGAGAAACTGAAACTGATATGGCGGGTTTTCATGCCCTAAAACCTCCAATTTCCCCTTTCGATGAAGGGCGACTTCAACTTTTCCCGCCCCCGGTTAACATCGCCCTACTTTGGGGATTCAGCCAACACAATGGAACGGGCCTCCTGTGTAACCCCCCTTTTTAACGCGCGCGCGCGCGCGCCCGGCTGGCAAAAACCATTTGGGGCCACTACGGTGTATCCGGCACCATGTCCGAATCCTTTGGGCCCGGATTTCCCTTTTTAATTTTCTAAACGCACGAAGGTTCGTTCTGCTGCTCGGGCCCCATGGGGACAAAACGTGGGACAAACCGGGGGGGGGAGCTTGGGGGGGGTGGTCAAAACCCCAATGAACAGCCCAACAAAATTTGGGCTCGGGGGCTTTTCCCTAGCGATGTGGCCGGGCTTTTTGCATTTTAAAAACAAACTAGGGTCGATCTGGGCCCTTTGATCCCCGGGTTGGGTTTCCCTTTTAGTGCCCATAAACTTTGTTGGGCCCTTTTCTCTGCGATGGCTCTTTTGGTTTCCCCCCAAATTACCCGGGTTTGGGCCGGGTTAACCGTTCGGTCTTGCTTCGCCTTTCCTCCCCCAACCTTTTGGCCTCTGCTAAAACATAGTTTTTTGTCCCCATTTTTTTCAGCATTTTTTTTCCGGGCTTTTTTTCCCGGGAACCCCGACCCGTGAACCTGGGTGACAGCAGCGGGTTTTTAAAAACTTTTTTTGGGGAAAAACCCGATCCTTTACTCCTCTGCCCCCAACTTTCCTTGCCCGCGCGCAAAACCTGAGGGAAAACCCCCGCTTAAAATCCTTCCCACACTTGGGGGGAAAGTCTCAGCACCCGTCCTTCGGGTGTTCCCTAAATTTTTCCCCGGTAAGGGGGGGTTTCTACCCTTTAAAGTGGGCCGAACAGGGCGTCTTTATTGACCCAAGTCCCCCAAACTAAATCCACATTTAAACCGATAAACGGCTTCTCTAGTTTTTCCTTTTCTCAGCAAGACATCAGAGTGGGGGGCCCATGGGGTTTGGGCTCCACTTGCACATCTGGGGCAACAGCTAAAATTTGGGGCGATAAAAAGCGTCCACCCCCATCGTTCCTCCCAACGGCTCAAGAGGACACGCTTCGTTTCCCTTCCCCTTCGATCAGCTTTTTCCCTTTGGGGCGCTGCTTCTCTGGGGGCCGTCTTTTCCTGTTGTTTAGCTCTCGTCTTTTTGCCCCAACTCAGTTTGCCGTCCCGGGGGGGGGGGGCTTTATTTTCCCTTTAAAAGCCCTTTTTTCCTCCATTTTCCCTTCCCTCTGCATTTCCCGTTCCCCCCTTTCATCCTTCTCCCTCTCTAACTCCATCTCCCTACACCTTTTCCCTTTCAAACCCCCCTTTTGCTTCTTCTCAAAACCCCCCTCCCCTACGTTTTCTCTTCTTAAACCCTTCATCTTCTGCCTCTCCAGCCCCTTCCCTAGCAGTTTTCTCTTCTTCAACCCCCCGCCCTGCTGCATCTCAAGCTCCCCTGTTTAGCACCCTTTTTTCCCCAATCCTCCCTGGGGGCCTCAACCCCCTTTGGGCCTAGCGGCTTTTCTCTTTTTCATCCTTCATTTTTGGCCCCCACTTTTCCTCCACCGGGGCTCCAACTCTGCCCCCCTTCGCTATTTTTTCACCCTCATTCCGGACCGAGTCTGTGACAAAGGGGGGGGGGGTCCCCCCCCATTTAAAACCCCAATCCCCCGCCCCAATTGCCCAAATTTTTTGCAAAAGCCCCCGTCCCCTGTTTTTGACCCAACCCCCGCATCCTGGTCACTAACCTTGGTTTGGTATCTGCCGAGGGGTTTTGGATCCATGACACTTTTCGGGGTTCTTACTGCGGAGGGGGGTTGGGGTTTTTAGAATGGTTTAAACCCCTTTACCAAAACGGACTAGCAACAACGGATCGATCTGAGCCCCAACGGGGGGTTCCCCGACAAAAGCACTACCCCTGAAGCAACTCCGCACAATTTACCCCACAAATTTCTAAATGGCCCGAAACCAGCATAACTCCCCCCCAACTTGTATATCTCAAACTTTATACCGACAGGGGGTCAAACCCCCCAAACAATTTTACCAATGCGTTTCCCCTGGGCAAAAACCCCAAATAACGTTACCCCCTTTTCCCCCACCTTTCCACGGGGCATGCGTCCTTAAAGGGATACAAGTCAGGGGCCTCACTGTCCTGGTAGGCCAACCCACACGATCACAGTGCACTTGCCCCCCAAAGTTCATAATCCCTTTTCCCCGCACACCTTAGGTCCAACACTACGCCCCTCGGCTTCCAGCCATCCCGGGCTTACATTTGCCCTTAACCCCCACGGGATACCGAGCACACAGCGTTCAGTAGGGGCTGGGACCACTCTCCCTACCACGGGGGTATCCCAAATTAAGGGGGACACCAACGGGACGCCGGGTCCCCTTCGGCACCTACCTAAAACTGCACTGGTAGTAAATCACACTTCCACACCATAAAATTTTAAAACACTCATACCTCGCCCACTGGGTTTAAGCCAACCCTTAAAACCAACCAATGCCCTGCCCAATGCCACTAGAACATGCCCTAAAGTGAACGGGGGACACACGTACCCCCCTAGGGTTTACTTGGTTTTTCCGCCCCCAAACCACCCCCACCCCCCCACTCACTCAACGTACCCCCCCGGACAAAAACACCCCCCTCCCTCCCCCTAGCTACCTATCACCTACCCAGAACCCCCTAATCCCCCGCATCTCCCCAAAGGGGCACGGCCCGCTAAGCCGGGAGGGGGCCCTACCCCCCTTTCCCCCCAATATTCCCACACTGGGGCAACAATACCCCACAAAAAACCCCGCTTTAAAAATCGGGCCCACTTCTTTATTTCACACCCACCCCATGGGCGCCAACTCAGGGCCCCCCCCCGGGGGCCCAACCCCATTATCTCATTCTTTTCTCGCCCCACACAAACCCTGAACCCCTTCCTAAACCCCCCAAACCCAATGCAAAAACCCACCAGTTTGAAAGTATTTCATGCCCCTTTGGGACCCCGAAAATACCCCCACCCCCCGTGGTCCCTAACTATGGGAAAAGGGAAAAAACCCAAAGGGTTCTAATATCTAAATATACCACCCCCACACCTCCCCCGGGACCCACCCTTCCCCTTTTGCCCCGGGACTTCCCTACCGCAGGCCCACTGCGTCCCCAAGGGGGAAAACCCGAAAGTCCCTACACTGTGTTTGGCCCAATACGCCCCCCAAAAGGAGGCATAACTAACCCCCTTTAAAAACCTCTCCCAACACAACACCCTTAAAACCCTTTTGCCAAACATATCCCTTTATACACCCCCCAGGGGAAAACCCCCCCCCCGGGCCCCGGAGAGCTCCGTCCTCGGCGTGAAACCGGCCCCTCCCCAGGGGGGCCCGCCCCCCCGGGAAACGGGGGCATTTCCGGGTGCGGGCCCGTGGCCCCCCACACCCCAAACCCCCCCAAAAAAGACCCCGGGACCAGGGGGCGCCCCGTGGGGCCCCTCATTTGGGACCCTCCCCCGCGCTGGCAAAACCCACCTCTTAAAGGCCCCGCCGGACAAAACGGTTGGGGGAAAAGCCGGGTTTGCGGGTGCCCTCTCGACGACCCCCGGGGGTCGAAAAAAGGGCCTCCTCCCTTAAGGCCCCCGCCGGCACTGGGGGGAAAAAGGTCGGGGTGCGGCCCCCTTTCTAAAAGGACGCTCAAACCCGGGGAAAAAGAGCAACGGTTTGGCTGGGGGAAACTCCCCGGAAAAACCCCCGGTACAACGGGGAGACCCTGCCCACAGTGGCCGAGGGCCTTTTGGAGGGGCCCCCTCCCCCGGGAAAAAGCAGGGCAAGGGGGGAAACCCCCCGCTCACCTGCCAGCAGCGGCAGCCCAAAACTGCGGTGTTTGGGCCCATCAGGTCGAGGAAACGGGGTACCCCCCTGAACAACGGGGCAGACAGACGTTCAACCACACCAGTTCCGCAACGGCCCGAAGTGGCTGCCAACCGAGAAGACACAGAACCGGGACAAAGGGCCCAAAGGGGACACCAGACCCCACGAGGACCGGCCCCTAACCATGCCCCCGGGGTCATCAGTTCCCCCCTAAACCGGGGGTGCCGCCGCAACTACAAGGCGGTTCCCCTCCCAAAAACACCAGGGCCCCAAGGTTGAAAACTCCCCCAAAGCATTCCGACCTGGTCGGAAACAAGCGAACTTTTCAAACACAAAACAGCGATTGGGGGCAGAGCGCGTTCCCCCGCGGCTTTACACGGGCCGGGCCCAAAAAATAGTTTGGGTTTTCGGCAACAAAAACGACAATTTAAACCCCAACAAATCAGACTTGACAACCCAAAAAAACAGCCGATATCCTTTTTGGGGCCCTTCCCCCCCCGGTGTAGAACCAAAAGTAACAAAAGGGTAACCAAACATGAATGAAACCCAAACCCCCGCTCCATCCCTTCAACAAGGGGAAGATTTGGGAATTTTTAAAAATTTGTATGTCTTTTTCCCCCGCCCCCAACCCAGGGCCCAAACCCTTTTTCCCTTTAAACCCAAAAACCCCCAAACTTAAAACCCGCCACGCCCACACCCCCCACACACATACCATATGTACACGCTCTCATTTTTTGAACTACCATTAACCCCCAAAAAACCCTGGACGGCCCGATTCACTACCGCCGATCGGGTTTACACAGCCCGAGACAGGGCTTTTAATTTCCCACAGGGGAAAAGGGGAAAGGGTTTCAGGGGAATCCCCAAACCAATAACAAAATTTTACATTTTCTATAAGGTAAATTTTGTTTAAAAAAAAAAAAAAAAACCCCGCTTTAGTTGGGACCAAAAAAAAACGCAGAACATGTTCTCCTTCCTCCTTCCCCCCCCACCCCCCCCTAAACCCCTCTTGTCTCCCGGACCAAGCTTTAAAACCCTCCCTTTACGTCCCTGATCCTTTATTTACGCGCGGGAGTGGGGCAAAGTCACAAGATGAAAGCAGAAGCCGGCCTTCTTGCCTTTTTTTCCACTTGTCCGCACCTTTGTTTTTTTTCTTCTCAATTGGGGGCGCTCACGGAAAATGTTTTTCCCCTTTTCTTTGGCGATGCGTAGGCCCGTTTTTTTCCCTTCTGAAAATCCGAAACAGACAGAAAGGTTGATGTCCCCCGTCTATGTCCCTTTACTAGGCTGGATGGTGGGGGGGGGGGGGGGAGGGGGTCATACAGAGAGTGCCATTCCTCCCCTCCCCCTTCCCCCCGCTTTTTTTTTTTATATCCCTTTGGCGGCTCCCTCACGCCGTCTCTTACGCGCAAAATAAAAAGAAAGCAAAATTTTTGTTTCCTAATTCGTGGAGAAAGTAATCGAGTTGGGTTAATAAACAATGTAACCACCCCCCCCCCCCCCCCGCCCCACCCCTCGCTCTTCCTCCTCCTTCTTGTTTCGTTTTCTGTCTTTCCCTCCCCTCCCCCCCCCCCCCCCCCCCCCCTCTCCCTCCCCCCACCCCCCTCCCTCCCCTCGATTCACCCTCGTTCACTGCAAGCCATCTTTTTCTCAGTTACCCAATTTACATTGAACAAAATTTCTCCGCTGGTTTGTTTGTTTGTTTTGTTTGTTTGCTTGTTTTTTTTTGTTTTGTTTTTTTACAGTGCGCTCCTGTTTGGATGCGATCTAGACGCCTAAAACAAACAGACAGACAGACAAACAAAACACGTCTCTTCACTGGATGGAGTAATCCGTCCCTGCATCAATCCAATAAATCATTTACTGAGCCACAATGTTTCAGCGCGCGCGCGCGAGTGTGTGTATGTGCGTGTGCGTGCGTGCGTGCGTGCATGCATGCGTGCCTTCGTGCGTGTGTGTGTGTGTGTGTGTGTGTGTGTGTGTGTGTGTGTGTGTGTGTGTGTGTGTGTGTGTGTGTGTGTGTGTGTGTGTGTGTGCGTGTATGTTTGTGAGTGTGTTGCCGTGTGTGGTCGAGTGTTGTGTGGTGTAGTGTGTTCGCTGAGTTACAACCCTGTTCTTACGGTTGTAGTCGAATGTTGATGACCCAGAAGCTGCTCGCTGAGTACCGCGAGGTTTTTCTTGGCTGCGCGCAGAGGTGTAGGGCTGGTGTTCCCATCTCAAGCCAACAGCACATTTAGAAAACACGTCCACAAACCCATCAATGACAGTTGCTTCTGAACATAAAGCCGATCAACAAACAGACTATCGCTTGTCGGTACGTTAGGCACGACAAAACCCACTATGACGTTGCCTGAACAAATACCGATAGACAAAACATTTACACGTGCAAAGGCACATAATTTCACCCTCGACACGCTTTCTTATTTTTTTTCTCTTCAAGGACTGCCACGAATCTCAAAATTAAACCGTAAACGCGCCGGGCTTGTCTCTAGATTCGCAAAAATGTTATATTGTCACTAATGAACAAGTTTATTTTATATAACAAAAAAATCGACTATACTAAAGTTGTTAAATCCAATTTAAAAAAAAATAATCTTACAGCCGTCAGCAATAACCAAATCGCAAAAATCAGGAAATGACAATCATGTATGATCATGGTCTATATTACAATTTTGACTGTCAATATTACCATAGATGGTGGTAGTCATGACTACGGTATCCATGAACAAGTAAGTATTTAATTAATAAACAAAGACATGGAATTGAAGAACATAAACAAATAAATAAATAAATGAACAAATAAATACAATCATAAATCAATAAATGAATAAATAAATACATACATACACAAATCGATGGATTAAAAAAATGAACAAAATGAATAAATACATAAGAGATATTTAACACTTTGGAGTAAGCAATAACAACAACAACAGCTGCAGCACCTCCAACAACAACAACAACATCAATCATCATCATACGCCTTGGCTTAAGCTGTGTCAGACCAATTGACATAGGCCAGAACACCAAGCTACATCAAAATGTTGTTATGCTCTGCATAGTTATGTGGGGATTGTCTTCAGTCGTGACAAGCTCCTAGCATAACATTATCAGTCTCCCAAAATCCCCCGAAGTCGGAGTGTGGCTGCCCATGTGGCGGGGTAATCAAAAACGGTCACACACGTAATGTTCTCATCCCCAGCTGATGCATTTGTGCCATAGTGTTCAAATACTTCGGCTGTTCGGATGATCCCTGGAGTCTTTTAGCCAGGGTACGACAACAACAACAACATCATCACATCATCATGATAAGTAATCATAAAAGTAATCATAATGATATGCTAATAATGATTGAACAAACAAAGATAATTCTTCACGAAAGAAGAGCAATCAACAAAACATGATAATGAAAAAAAAAAAAAAAGTTCACCTTTTCATCCGTCTGGCTGACCATAGCGCCTCGTTCCAGCAAGGACTCGATGAGGTCGTGTCTTTCTGTCGGATTCTGCAGTGATGTGCCACGTGGATCGGATACAACCCGTCCTGATCATCATCATCAACATCACAGCAAACCATCGATCAACATCACAGCAACCATTGATGAGGCCAGTGTAGAACAAAAACACAACAATCTGGTTTACACACAAACACTCCCTCCTTCCTTCCTTCCTTGCTTCATTCTTCCTTCCTTCCCTTCCTTCCTTCGTTCATAAGTTCATAAGTTCACTCACCCACCCACCCACCCACTCACTCACTCATTCCATCATTCATTCATTCATTCATTCGTTCATTCGTTCGTTCGTTCGTTTATTCATGCATACATCCATTCATTTTATTTTAAGTCATTCGTTAGTTCGTTCATAGTTCATTCATTCATTCATTCATTCATGCATTCATTCATGCATTCATTCATTCATTCATTCATGCATTCATTCATTCATTCATTCAATCATTCATTCATTCATTTGGTTCGTGAACAAAAACACATTTTTGTTCTTGTCTGCATTTAAGATGTTTTGGTGGCGGAGTTGTTAGTCACATGATGTTCAACGTTTTTGATTCAGATGATCTAGAAAAGAAAAGCAGGTACATGCAGAATCATGTATTTTTAACTCGCAATGTCGATGTATGTAAGTAGTGAGTGTATAATGTATTTATTTGGCATGTGTGTTGTGTGTGTGTGTGTGTGTGTGTGTTGTGTGTGTGTGTGTGTGTGTGTGTGTGTGTGGTGTGTGTGTGTGGTGTGTGAAAATGAAAACTTTCTGACATGAAATTCTTCTCTCTCCTCTCTCTCTCACTCTCTCTCTCTCTCTTCTCCTCTCTCTCCTCTCTCCTCTCTTCTTACAAAAATACAAGGTTTGACATAATATGCACTTGTATAAGTAGTTTTGGCAGTTCTTCTGCCTTTTCCTCTAAGAATTCTACGAATGTATTTCATGTCACGGTTATTTAACTGACAAAATAAGTCCAGAACTCGAAAACAAAAATTTTTTAAAAGAAAAATGAAGCCCAAAAAACTCTGAAGAAAATCCTGGGTTTCTTCTTTTTTTGTGTGTGATTAATTATGCTAATGTCAACGTTCCTTAACTTTCGATTTTAGAAATTAACAATGGATTTTTTTGGGGAATTTCTATTTGGTTTTTTTTCAAAATTTTTTTTGTTTTTTTTTTCTTTTTTAAATTTTTTACTCTCTTTTTTTTTTTTTCTTTTTGTTTCATCTGATTTGATTTGATTTCAGTTTTTTTTCTTTTTTTTGATCTTTGGTTTGTTTATTGTTCTTTTTTTTTTGGGTTTCGTTGTTTGTTTGTTTTTGGGGAAAAAGGAAATTTTCCCACAAATTTTTTTAGGGGGGAGCCTTGCCCCCAAATAAAATTTAGCCTCAAAAATCTTTGACATTTTGACCAGGGGACTTTTAATTCAATTAAATTGGGGGATTAGATCCCTCTTTTCCCCCCCCAATCACCCCCAGGTTTTTTACCAACAAAAGGGCCCGCAAAAAATTGCCAATTCCCCTTCTTTAAAAAAAAACAAACTGTTGTTTTTTTGGGGGGGAAAGAGAGAGAGAGAGAAAGAGAGAGGAGAGAGATGGGTAGAGAGAGGGGAGGGGAGAGATGGGAAGAGGAGAGGAGAGAGAGGGGAGGGGAAGAGAGAGAGGGGGAGAGAGGGGGAGCCCAGAGACAGAGGGTTTTAAAACGTACTTTGTTCGGAGCGTTGGTGTCACGGTCGCTAAGGGGAAGGCCCCTACCCCCCCTTTCCCCACACATATAACCCCTAGAGCAAAATACAGCACAAAACACGCTTTCCCAATCAAGGCATTTTCTTTATTTCCCACACACTTTTGGCGCCCCCAAACCTTCCCCCACGACCTCCAAAACCCCCCCCCCCCCCCTTTATTCACTTTTTCCCCAAACCCCATTTCCCTCCCTTCCCCTGAAACCCCTAATTTTTCAAAACCCATTTTGCGGTTAACACGTGATAGGGACGCGGGAGATAGCCCGCACACTTTTTTTTCCAAAAATTTAATGGGGGCCAAAAAAACCCCAAAAAGGGACAAAAAATTAAAACGCTCCCACCCACACCTCCCCCCGGGACCCCCCCTTCTCTTTTGACCCGGGGCCCAACTATCGCACGGGGAAATGCGCCCCAAAGGGGAAAGGAAAGGAACGACAAGTACCCAACCTGTGCGGGCCCAACTCCCGCCCCCAAAAGGGAGGAAGGGAAAAAACCCCCTATCCTTTTTTTTGCCCAAAATTCCTACACCCCCTTCTACAACACCCAGGGGAAAAACCTTATCCCGGGCCCGGAAAGCTCTAGTCCTTGGGGCCCGTCCGGGGACCCTCCCCGACTGACCCCTCCCGGTTCCCTCCGCTCCTCAGCGCTGTCCGTGGACCCTCGAGGTTAAACTCCCCCACAAAGGACTCCGCCCCCAAAGCGCTGCCCGGGGGAACCCTCACAGACTAAACCCCCCCCCGGTGATTTCCGCCCTCACGCTGTCCGTGGCCCCTTCGCAGGCGGCCTGACCCCCCAAATTTCAACCCCCCCGGCGCCGACCTTTACTCCTAAACGGTCGGGACCCCCTCCCCGCCGGGGCACAAAAACCCCCCCTTTTTCACCCCCCACACCAGACGGCCCTTCGACATTTCCGGGCCAAAGGGACACCCCCCTCCTTTTAAACCCAGGGCCGGACACTGGGGTGAGGGAAGGTCTGGTTGCGGGCCCCCCTTCAAAAAGGGGGACGCCGAACCGGGTAACAACATTTTGGGGGGAGAGCTCCCAGAGGGCCCCCGGTAGCGGGAGGAGAGTCCCCCAAGGACGGCGACGGCCTGGAGGGCCCTCCCCCTCCCTTTAAAACAAGGCCGACACGGAAAAACCGGGGGGCCGCTCCCTCTGCCCCGCGGCATTTGACCGCATTTGGTCAGGCCCAAGCCCAGGACGGAAAAGGGGAAAACCTGTGCACAACAGTGGGCCCTACTTTTAATTTTGGGCTCCTACCCAAGCCCCGCAAGGTCATGGGCAATTTGGGTAAAGTTTTAAAAATCCTTTAAACCCTTTCCCTTCTTCCCCCCGGGCATGAGAGTGCCCAAAAATTCATTTTTTACACCCCCCAAACCCCGTTACTCCCCTTTGGGGTTTACCCCGTTAATTTTCCCCCCCCCTTTTTTACAATAGCAGTAAAAATTTTTTTCTTTTGATCTGACCCAAAACCCAACATTTGCATATGAAAAAATAATCACACCCAAATCTGGGAAAAAATTTAAAACCAATCTAAGAAACCCCAACACGGACCCCCATGGGCCCCCTTTTGGAAAATTCAAAATTTAAAATAGGAAAATGGGAAAATTCTAAACGGAAAAAGTTTCCACATTTTTTTAACCCCCAAATTATTTAATTAAAACTCTAAAAGAAACAACAACAAAAAAACAAAAAAAAATATCTTTTTTTTTGGGTTTTCAATTCTGGGCATTTCATTACAAAAAAAATCGGCTGGGCCCCACAACCCTTCCTTTTCTCATCCCTTTTGCCTGAAAAATTAAAATTTAAAATTATCAAACTTGTTTGGGTTTAATAAAAATTTTAAAAACCAGCCCCCCCCAACTCCTTGTAATCTTTTTGGAAAAATTTGTTTTTAATCCTTGTTTTCCCAAACACAACCAAATTTTAAAATATTACGGGCCGGCCACATACTCCATTTTTTTCCTATCAATGTTTAACTACCCCCCCTTTAAAAATTTTTTCCCTTTTAACCCTTTCTTGCAAACCAAAATTCAAAGGGGGACTGTCCCCTTTCAAACCTGAATATCTTTTCCAAACCCATTTTTTTTCAAAAAAACCCCTCCACCCCCTGCTTGTGTGACGGGGGGGCCCCCTTAAACAAAAAAAAACACACACACACACAAAACCATTTTCAAAACCTTTAAGTACCCCGCTGCCCCGTATTTTCACTACGTAAAAGGGGTTTACCGCCCGCACCCCGCAGGGACACCCCCCCGTAGAGAACCAAGATTCCTTTAACGAAAGGGGAAAAGAAAACCAATATTTTTTTTTTAATAGTAAAAGCCCCGAACCCCTTTTATAAACCATTAAAACTACCTTTTTCCCTTGGCCCCACTGCCCCAGAAAACCCAAATCCAATGCTGTGCGGGGTAAACCTCCGAAATCGATACTAAATTTTCTAAAGAAAACTACTATTTACAACTAAATTTTGAGCACAATCCCTAAAAATTTTTCCTGCGGGCCCAAAATCTGCACCTGTTTTTTTTTACAATTTACCCAAACAAAAATGCAACCCGTTTTTTATTCCCTTACTGACCCCCTAAAATTTTTTAAGGGAAACTAATCCAAACCAATATTACATCACCGGCCAAAAAGGGGTTATTATATTAAACCCGAAATGTTAGCCAAACGTCACTTGACAATCGAACTAAAGGAACTTTTTTAAAAATTTAAAAACCCCCCTTTTAATTTTGGGAAACCCTTTGTAACTATTTTACAAAATTTTATACAGAAAAAGGGTACCAAAAACAAAACCGGGTGACAAAAAGTTCAATCACAGAAACCAAGCACCCCTTTCCAGTAAACCAGAATACCTAACAAAATAATACAACTAAACAAAAGCAGGAAAACAACAAACAGCAAAATGCCAAAATACAAAACCACATGACAAATTTACCCCAAACCAAAAACCTAACAACCCCAAACCCCTGGCAAAAGACTTTTCAACCCACACCATTTTTCCAAGGGCGAATTTGGCTCCCAAACAGAGACGACACAAAAAACCCGGGCACGGCCCCAAAGGGGCCACACCAACCCGACGGGGGGACCTGGCATGGACAAAGCTGGGGAAGCACCCGTTCGCAAAGGGCCTGCCCCCCCCGGCAACTAAAAGGGGCCCCGTCCACCCCGGGACAACAAAAAGGGACCGGGGGAATTACCCCCCAATTTTTTCCCGACCTGGTGGGAAACCAAGCAAACCCTCTCCCAAAAACCAAAACTCGGGGAAAGAGGGGATCCCTCCGCAAATTTGACACGCGGCCAACGGAATTGTTTTTGGTTTCGTCCCAAAACAACAACCCCAATTAAAAAAACCAACAACCTTCACCCAGACCTTTGGGAAACCCCAACAACAGGGCCGGGGAAAAAACCCCCCAGCCCCCCTTTCCCTCTTTGGTTTAAAAAAAGGAACCAAGAGGTAAACAAAAAAATTTGGGTAAAAAAATTCCGGGTTTTTTGAAAACCAACCCCCGGGCTTCCCCCAATCCCCGCCCAACAAGCCCCAAAAAAATTTGGGAAACCCCCCACAAAATTTAGTTTATTTTTAAATTTCCCCGCCCCCAAACCTTTTAGCCTTAAACGGTACCAACCTTAAAAAAAACCCCAATTTAACAGGGAAATGAAAACCCTTTTCTTGACCGGCTCCGTTTTGGGTTTTTTTTTATTTTGGGGCCTTTTCTTAAAACCCGGAAGGCCCGGTTTTTTTTTGCCCTTCTGGACATTGGGATCAAAATTTCCCCCAAATTTTGGGCTTTAAAAAGAAAGTGAAAAAAGAATGTTTAAGCTGCCCCCAAAAACATTAAACCACCCCAACAAAAAAAAAATTTATAAATCCGAACTTTTAAAAATAGAAAAATACCCTCCCCTTTTAAAAATTTATCCCCCTTAAAAAAGCAAAAGGTTTTAAAACCCCGGTTGTAAATTTTGAAAGGGGAAGAAAGGGGGGTTGGGGGGAATTAGGGGGGATTGGGGGGGCCCCCCCAGTTTTTGTGTTGTGTTTTGTGTGTGTGGGGGGGCTGTGTGGTGTTTTTTGGGGGGGGGGAATTTGGTTTTTTTTGTTTGGCCTTTAACCTTTCCGTTGTTGGGGAAATTAAACATTTTTGTTTAAAACATTTTAAGTTGAACAATTAAATTTTTAAGGGAGCCCAAATTTTCCCAGCCTTTAAAATTTTAAGCGTCCCAACATATAAAAAAAAAAAAAAAAACCCCCATTTAAAAACCCCACAACCAAAACAAAAAATTTTCAACCCCTTTTTAACAAACAAACCCTCTCCCTCCTCCCCCCCCCCGCCTTTAATTTTTTTTTAATTTATTTTGGGGGGGAAAATTGTTTGGGGTTTTTTGGGTTTTTTTGGTGTTTTGTGTTCTTTATCTTTTTCCTTACTTGTTTTCCTATTTTCTCTTTTCCTCCCTCCCCTTTTTCCCCTTACCTCCCCACCCCCCACCCCCCCCACCCACACCCCACACCCCCCCCCCACACCCCCCCCCCCCAAACACCCACCCCCGGGGTTTCCAACGATTTTTTTCCATTCTTTTCCTTTAAATTTTTTACAACCTTTTTCCCTTTTTCTTTTTTAAAATTCATTCTCTTTTATTTGGGTTCTCTGGGGGCGTCTTTTTTAATTTTCCTTTTTTTTCGTTTTCTCCTTTTTTTCTTTTCTACTTTTACTACCAACCTTTTTCATCTTTTTTGTTTTTGTGGGGGTGCCTTTTTTCTCTAACCTCTTTTTTCTGATTCTTCACCCCCTTCCCCTTCCTTTCTTTAATTCTTTTTTTTTTTGGTTTTTTTTTTTTTCCCTTCCTTCTTTACCCAAATTTTGGGTTGTTTTTATTTTTTATTTTTTTTGTTGTTTTTTTGGGGGGTTTTGTGTTTTTTTGTTTTTTTTTTTTTTTTTTTTTCCCAAGTTTTTTTTTGTTTTTTTTTTTTTCCCCCCCTTTTTTTTTTTTTTTTTTCCAAGCTAAAAATTTTTTTTTTTTTTTTTTTTTTTTTTTCAGCACTTTAAAGGCCATTACTAAACAAAGCCGAAAAAAATTTTTAATCAAATGCGAAAACGCATTTTTCAGTTTATTGCAAGAAAACCTTAAAAAACTGAACCTTTGCGGGGTAAAAATCTCAAACACAGAAAACCCCACATTTTCAGTATTTTGAAAGCCCAAACCAAATCAAAACGTTTTCGAAGAAAAAATTAAAATGAAAGAAAACACATTTTTAGCATTTTTGGGGGGAATTGGAAGCTTCCATCTTAAGCTTTTTGTAAAAAATTAAACTAAAGGGCCGCAAAAACATTTTCGCATATTTTTTTACCAAACCCCAAATCTTGGTTGAAAATTTTCCTAAAAAATGCCGCAAGAAACATTTTTCGGGACATTGTGACACGAACCCTCTTTTCCCAAACTTTTCTGAAAACCCGCTTCGCCGTGGTTTTTCGTTAAAAGCTATTCCCCCCAAACAAAGTGCCCAATGCTCAGCCTGTCTGTAAACCACCCGTCAACAACAAAAAAGCTCAAAGACGACAACCCAGAAATTGTTTTCCCCTGGTGGAAAATTTAAAAAAAAAACCCAAAAAAACAAAAACCCAAAAAAAAAAATTGGGTTTACATATTTAGAAAAAAAAATTTGCTATTCGTTTTCAATTGCATTTTTTAAACTTCAAAAATTAAATTCGGCTTTCAAAACAAAAAAAAAAAACAAAAAAAAACCCATTTTCACTTGTACAAAACAAAAAGCCCTTGAAATAAGTCAAAAGGGGTGGGGAAAGGGAGATTTATGGTTTTTATTAAAACATCGGGGAAAAAATTTTTAAAGGGATATTATTGGTTAAGGGGGGATTTAAAAAAAAAAAAAAAAAATTTAAACCCTTAACATATTAAAAACGAAAATTATTTAACGAGGAAAGGAGTTTCAGTATTTTAATCAAAAGAAAGCAAAATTAATAAAAGCAGAAAAAAAAATTCAACCAAAGCCCTTGGCGGGGAAAAAGCCTATATTAAATAACCAGGGAGGAGTGTGGCAGACCCTTTTCCTAAACAATGCTGCGGGGGGGATAAACGGGGAAAAAAAAAGTGCCGTATTTTCCCCTTTCCTAAGAAAAAAAAGGGAAAAACCGCTACCCCCAAAACCAAAACGGACCCCAAAAACTTTTTTCCCTTTTGGGGTGAGGGGGGAACCAAGCAAACGGTTTTAAATTTCCACATTCAAACGAAAGGCGACGGGGGGTTTTGGTTGAGCTTTTTCAAAAATGGAGAAAGGAAAAACGATGAAAAAAAGCCATGGATGGGATCAGGGATAAAACTTACCAAAATTTTCCGCATTTTAGAACTCCACGGGAAAATCTCCAAAATTCGGGAGCTTGAAGATCGTGCGGCTTGGGACAAAAATGAAAATCCCCGAAGAGGGGGGGGGTAAAAAAAACCAAAAGGGAAAAAATTAAAAAAACCCCCCTAACCACTTTTTTGTTTTCCTCAGAGACCTAAAACTTATTTAAATTACTCCAAATGACGCTGATGTTTCTTGACTGAGGCATTTTAAGGGGTTTATTTTGGCCCAGCGAGATTTCACGTGAGGGGGAAAACAGTGACCAGATCAAACTTAAAACAGCCCAGGAAAGAAAAAGAAGGCAACGTTCCCCCAATTTTTTTGAAACCCAAAACGCAAAAACCAAAAGGTGACCCCAAAGGTTTTTTTTCTCCCCGGGCTTCGGCCTAAAAAATTTTTTCCCAAATCCCGGGCATCAAATGGACCCCCTAAACTAAAATTGAAAAATCATCAAAAAAAAGAAAATTTAGGAAAAGGGCGAAAAAAATTCGGGATGAGCCATTGGAAAAATCGGGGGGGACACGGGCGGGGTGCAGGCTCACCGTGTTAGGAAGTTTCATTTGGGGGGAGGGGGTCCCCCCTGTCCTGGAGCCCCGGCACGGCCCCCAACCCCCACAGCTGTGAAGCCCCTTTTGACCATTGCCCCGGGGGGTAAACCACCCAAAAAACACCCAAACAGCTGTGAAAGTCCACTGAAACATTGTCCTTAGAACGGCCCCCGGGAAACCAACACCACAGCTTTTGAAGTCCACTGACAATTTTTCCTGGAGAACAACACAACAGCCACACCTGTAAAGGGCCCAAAGACACTTGCCCCGGAGCCGGCCCCGGCCCAAACAGCCAAAAGCTGTAAAGTCCACTGACTCAATGTCCTTTTCCACAAACCCAAGGGGCCATTAAAAAAAAGGTTTCCCGCCTTTGTGGCACACCCCCAGAAACCGGGCCCCTTTAAAGAATGACAAACACCCACTGTGGGGGCACCCCACAAAACCAGGCCATTAGAATGATGCCCAACCTTGGGGGCACACCACAGAACCAGGCCATTAAAAAAGCGACACACGTGTGTGGCACACCACAAAACCAGGCCATTAGAATGGGGACAGAACTGTGGTGTGGAACCCACAACCCCGAACCAGGCCATTAGAATGATGACAAAATTTTTGTGGGGCACACCCCCCCAACCAAAACCGGGTCCATTAAAAATGATGACACCACTGTTGGCACACCCCCGAACCGGGCCCCATTGGGAATGATGACAGCCCTGTTTTTGGCACACCCCAAAAACCAGGCCATTTAGAAAGTTTCCACATTGTTGGGGCACAACAAAAAAAACCAGGCCATTAGAAATGATGACGAAAAAATTGTGTGGCCCCTCCAAAAAAACCGGGCCATTAAAAGGGGAAATGACAAAAAAAAATTTTTGTGGGCACACCACAAAAACCACCCAAAATTAGAATGATGACAGCATTTGGTGGACCCCCCCAAGAACCGGGCCAAAAGAATGATGACAGATTGTGGCCACACCACAAAACCAGGCCAAAAAATGATAAACCAGCATTTGGGGTTGTCCACACCACAAAAACCGGCCTTGAATGAGGACAGCACGTGGGGAAAACCACAAACCCAAGGCCTTTTAAAATTGTTTAAAACCTTTAGCAAAACCAAAAAAACCAGGCCAAATAATATGCAGAAATGTTTTGCCCCACCAAAGAACCAGGCCTTTAAGAATATGACGAATTTTTTGGGGAACACCACAAAACCCCGGGCCATTAGTTGATTCGGGCCCCAAGCACACCACAGTTCCACCCAAATTGAAGGATGAAGAAAGGGTGGCACACCACAAACCAGGCCAAATTAAAATTTGACAGCCCTGTTTTGGCACACCCAACAAAAACCCGGGGGAAATTAGAATGATTTCCCGAACTGAATGTAGCCACCCAAAAAAAACCGGCCTTTAGAATAAAGACCAAAACTGAAAGGAACCCACACCACAAACCAGGCCTTTAAGAGGGAAAGCACTGTGTTGTGGCATACCACAGAACCAGGCCTTTAAAAAGGATGACGGGCACTGTGTGTGGAAAACCACAGAACCACCCTTTAAAAAAAGGGCCCGGGAACGAAAGTAGCCACCACAGAACCAGGCCTTTAAAAAGATGACTCACTTGGGGCCCCCAAACCCCATAAAGGAATTTAGAATGTTGCCCAAAAACTGTTTGTAGGCACACCCATTCCGCTTTTGGGGCAACGGCAAAATTTCCCCCCGTGAAAAAATTACATCAAGGTGTTGAGGGCAAAAAAACCCCCTTTAACACTTAAAAGGAACAACGGGTGCAAGATGGGACCAACCCAAAACAATAAAGATAAAAGGGGATAAAGCTTCAAAAAAAAACCCGAATGCTCAAAGGGAGAGAGATTTTCGAGTTGTTGGATCCTATGCTGAAGACAACACCACCGTCTGGAACTTTTCCTTCCGGGAAAAACCTAAAATTTTTTTAGAACCTTTTTTTCAAGACTTGCCGGGCATCCGGGAAAAAAATCCTGAAAATAAAAGTTCCTGCCCAAAGGAGTTTTTGGGC
>CM031615.1:981331-985397 GCA_018398815.1 Conus ventricosus
CGGAAAAAAAGTGCCGTAGTTTCTTCTAAGAGAAAGGAAAACGCAGACTCCCAACCTGAACGGACACAAAGCGTTTGCCCTGCATTAGTGAGGTGATCAGTCGATCAGGATGAAATTCTCACATCTCAAACGCAGGCTGACGGAGCTTAGTTGAGCTGTTCACAATGGAGAAGGAAAACGATGAGATCAAAGCCAGGTGGATGAGATCAGGGATGAACTTACCTAAATACCGCAGTAGAACTCTCACTGGAAACTCTCCACAGAATTCGGGAGCTTGAAGATCGTGCGGCATTGGGACAAGAAGAAAATCCCCGAAGAGGGAGTAAGACAAGGGAAATGCTCTCCCTAACACTCTTTCTTGTCTTCATCAGAGACCTGATACATAGTGAATACTCCAAATGTACGCTGATGATCTTGCACATGAGGCAGTAAGAGCAATTTTGCGTCCAGCGAGATCTGCACGTGATTGAAACAGTGACCAGATCATAACTTAAAACAGACCAGTGAGAAAGAAGGCAACGTTCACAATTTTTATGCACCCAACGCAAAACCAAAAGGTGACTCCAAGGATTAATTCTCACCGGCTTCAGGCCTACAAATCTTCAACATACCTAGGCATCAAATCGGACCTCTGACTGAATTGAAAGAATCATCTACAAAAGAATTAGAGAAAAGCGAAGATCAGGATGACGCCAGTGAAAATCTGGTGGACACAGACTGGGGTGCAGGCTACACCGTGCTGAGGAAGCTGCGTGTTGGGAGGGTGCCCCCTGTCCTGGAGCACGGCACGGCACCAACAGCCACAGCTGTGAAGACCACTGACACATTGTCCTGGAGCACAGCATCAACAGCCACAGCTGTGAAGTCCACTGACACATTGTCCTGGAGTACGGCACGGCACCAACAGCCACAGCTGTGAAGTCCACTGACACATTGTCCTGGAGCACAACATCAACAGCCACAGCTGTGAAGTCCACTGACACATTGTCCTGGAGCACGGCACGGCACCAACAGCCACAGCTGTGAAGTCCACTGACTCAATGTCCTGTCCACAGAACCAGGCCATTAGAATGATGACAGACCTGTGTGGCACACCACAGAACAGGCCCTTAGAATGACGACAGCACTGTGTGGCACACCACAGAACCAGGCCATTAGAATGATGACAGACTGTGTGGCACACCACAGAACCAGGCCATTAGAATGACGACATCACTGTGTGTGGCACACCACAGAACCAGGCCATTAGAATGATGACAGAACTGTGTGTGGCACACCCCACAACCAGAACCAGGCCATTAGAATGATGACAGAACTGTGTGTGGCACACCCCACAACCAGAACCAGGCCATTAGAATGATGACAGCACTGTGTGGCACACCACAGAACCAGGTCATTAGAATGATGACAGCACTGTGTGTGGCACACCCCAGAACCAGGCCATTAGAATGATGACAGCACTGTGTGTGGCACAACACAGAACCAGGCCATTAGAATGATGACAGAAGTATGTGTGGCACACCACAAAACCAGGCCATTAGAAGGATGACAGAACTGTGTGGCACACCACAAAACCAGGCCATTAGAATGATGACAGCACTGTGTGGCACACCACAGAACCAGGCCATTAGAATGATGACAGCACTGTGTGGCACACCACAGAACCAGGCCATTAGAATGATGACAGCACTGTGTGGCACACCACAGAACCAGGCCATTAGAATGATGACAGCACTGTGGGGCACACCACAGAACCAGGCCATTAGAATGATGACAGACCTAGCACACCACAGAACCAGGCCATTAGAATGATGACAGCACTGTGTGGCACACCACAGAACCAGGCCATTAGAATGATGACAGCACTGTGGGGCACACCACAGAACCAGGCCATTAGAATGATGACAGACCTAGCACACCACAGAACCAGGCCATTAGAATGATGACAGCACTGTGTGGCACACCACAGAACCAGGCCATTAGAATGATGACAGCACTGTGTGGCACACCACAGAACCAGGCCATTAGAATGATGACCGAACTGTATGTAGCACACCACAGAACCAGGCCATTAGAATGATGACCGAACTGTATGTAGCACACCACAGAACCAGGCCATTAGAATGATGGCAGCACTGTGTGTGGCATACCACAGAACCAGGCCATTAGAATGATGACAGCACTGTGTGTGGCACACCACAGAACCAGGCCATTAGAATGATGACCGAACTGTATGTAGCACACCACAGAACCAGGCCATTAGAATGATGACAGCACTGTGTGGCACACCACAGAACCAGGCCATTAGAATGATGCCAGAACTGTATGTAGCACACCCATTACCGCTTTTGAGACAACAGGCTTACTTCCCCCTCGTGACAAGTGACATCAAGGTGTTGACGCAATAACCACATTCAGCACATTACGGAACTACTGCTAGCAAGATAGGATAACAGACCAATCAATGAAAGACTGAAGAGATCAGTCTTCATACAAAAAGCAGAATGCTCGAAGAGAGAGACTTCGAGTTGTTGGATCCTATGCTGAAGACAACACCACCGTCTGGAACTGTTCCTTCCTGGGATACGCTGAACTTTTAGAACCATTTTTCAAGACATGCCGGCATCCAGGGAAACAACCAGATGCTGAGAGAAAAGCACTGACCACGGAGTATTTGGGTCTTAAACATTGAATACCAGTGAACGAAGATCAACAAATATGAATCTGCTACAGAAGCAACCAGCGACGGATACATCCGTTGCCAGGAACATGCCCCCGTCGCTATAGCAACAGGCACATATTTTATAAACTAAAAGACACAGAGGCTTTGCTTTCGGTTGCAGTTTCTGTCAAGAAAAATCCAAATCAAACACGCCAAAGTGTCGTCTTCTTCACTGCAGCCTTGTCTGTGGAACCTACCCCACAACACAACGAACAGAACAGGCTCGTCTGTGTCCGATGAAGCCGCTCCAGTCAACACAACACTCCAGTGACTTCCAGCACACTGAGGAGTCCATGGGGAAAGGTATGGCGGACAGACAGGCAAAGAAGACCAGACAGCTGGAACAGATCCACAGAAAAAGTCACAGGATGAAGAGACCATCGCCGTCAAAGCTCTGTTCCATGACAATGAGGAATCCAGCAGATCCCGTCCTTGGACCAGGACTAACGAGCTCCGTGTCCACCGATCGAGCTATGGGGCCATCCTGTTCAGACTGACACTCAACGTACTGCGTACTCGTACACACCAATCGTGAAAAGTTGTCCAAACAGAGAGATGTTCTTGGTCACGCTGCTCCTAAGACCAGGAAACAAGTTCCCCAGTATTGCTCCAATTACAATGCATTCCTGGAAAAGACACAAGATCAGACCAGACAGCTCCCCCACCCTCCTCTCCCCCCCCCCCCCCCCCCCCCCCCCTCCCGCAGTAGGCGCTGGCGTGAACACATTGCGATCGACGAAGAACATGGATGACCTGTTCATTAAAGGCATAAAAAACAGGCTGCAGAAAAGGCACATCCTTGCAAAAAACAAGTACATTCTCTGTACAGCCATGTTCTCTTCAAGCCCTACCAAGTAAAAAAAAAAGATAACGAACTGGGGATTATTTGGCACATGTTAGTAGTAGTAGTAGTACATGCGTTTGAATATTGTCATAGTTCATGCGTGTTCTGAAAAATCCATTGCTCTTGATTTCTACATCATCTATCCCTGATGAAAGATTTTGGGTAGACCTGTCTACACTATATTCTCTGCTAAGCTCCTTACGATGACAATAATTGCTGGTCAAAGAGCTACACCGCGCGATCTCCATCCCCCCCCCCCCCCCCCCCCAGTCCACTCTACCCCTCTCATCTACATCATTCCATAGTTAACGCACACCCCTCCCTCCTCCTTTATTAAAAATTTATGTGTGTTGATGACGTGTAGGTCTGATGACAAGTTCCATTTCAGTTCCAACCACATGACTGGGTCCTCATCTTTGAACCCGTTTCCCTTGTTTCCATATGATATATGCTTGGGAAAATAGACCCAAACTATCGAAAAAAAGAAAACAGAAAATCTT
>CM031615.1:986397-996397 GCA_018398815.1 Conus ventricosus
AGAGATGGCTGAGGGAGAGGAGAGAAGGAACCAAGTTGAGAGATTAGCATGAGATAGTCTGCAGAGGAAGGACTGAGAGAGATGGGAGAGAGAGAGATAGTTGCTAATTCATGAAGAAGAAAAGAAAGAAAAGAAAAAAAAAAAGAAAAGAAAAGCAACCATGTCCATTTGATAAGAGCAGACTAGAAGAGAGAGAGAGAGAGTGCAATGCGTTAATGCAGGAAGAAAGAAAGGAGAACAGATCGATGTTGATAGTCACTGTTCTAACCTAACCGGGGGTTCGACCTCATACCTGGCAGCGTCACTTCGCCAAGCAGAACCACAGACCAACGCCAACAGTCTCACCTGACCAGGCGCCATCAGACCAACACCAGTGCCGGCAGTTGTGTCGTGTTGTGAAAGTGACAGTGAAAAGAAAAAGGAAAGAAAAGAAAAGACAGTGATTCGTGAATAGTTAAGATCACCTGGCCAGGTAAAGTAGAAATCTGTTTATACCCGGGTTAGTTAACGATGTTTTAGATAAATGATTTTGTGAAGTTCAGGAAAGAGAGAATGTTTTATTTCATTTGATTCCATATGCATTGATGTTTCGTTCTATGATCATGTGTAGTAAAGTTATAGACTTTACTAGTGGTTTGATGTGACGAATGCATGATATATGAATGAGATCGTAAGCAAGCTGTGAGTGTGTTTGGGCTGTGCGCTAGTCCTTCCTCCACTGACATTACACCGAGGTTGACAAAAACGGATAACCCTGCACAGTATGTTTGTTTGTAGATAATCGTTATTTTTTGGTTATTGACGTCTTACTTGTCAGAGAACAGTAATATGCGCTTGCGTGTGTGTGTGTGTGTGTGTGTGTGTGTGTGTGTGTGTGTGTGTGTCTGTCTGCCCGCCTCTCTGTCTGTCTGTCTGTCTCTCTCTGTCTCTCTCTTCTCTGTCTGTCTGTCTGTCTGCCGGTGATTCTCTCTCTCTCTCTCTTCCGCCACAGGAAAAGGCGGCTTTTAGGCCACTTTCGCCCAAAAACTCGGTGGAGGGTGAAAGTGGGGTTGAACAGACATTTATCTGTTCTCTGTTTTGTTTTGGTTTGGTTTGTTTTGGTTTGGTTTGTTTCTGTTTGGTTTGGTTTGTTTTGGTTTGTTTTGGTTTGTTTTATTTCTTCATTTCTTTTCTTTTCATTTCTTTTGATCCATGCGTGCAGTCTTACATCATCGCAGCAGTGCTACGCAGTGACGCAGCCATGTTGGAAGACAACATCGCCAGGGGAGGTAACCCCGACATGTTGAACAAAGTAAGTGAGGGACAGAGAGAGAGAGAGAGAGAGAGAGAGAGAGAGAGAGAGAGAGAGAGAGAGAGAGAGAGAGAGAGACAGACAGACAGACAGGCAGACAGAGAGAGAGAGAGAGAGAGAGAGAGAGAGAGAGAGAGAGAGAGAGAGAGAGACAGACAGACAGACAGACAGACAGACAGACAGAGAGAGAGAGAGAGAGAGGAGGGGGGGGGGCTGGTATTGGTGTGGTGAATGGGGGGGGGGGGGGGGGGGATTACTGTCAACATAAAATGTGATGTGAAATCCTTTACTAAAGTGAAGATGAATAATGATAGTCTTTGACTGTTACATCAATCTGAACAGAACCTTTTCATGGAGGCAGTGAAGGAAAGGTGGGGATCCAATTTTCCCTTGGAAGACGTAACAAAATGCAAAGCATATAAACGTACTCCCAGTTTATCTTGAGTACGCGTGAGATATTCCATAAGAGGAAAAACCGTTTGGGCCGTTATAGCCGCTAGAAACGGCTATTCTGGTAAACATCGGGCATCATCCGTGACCCATAATGAACATACCTACAAATCTGCAAAAAGATCGGCCAAGTACTTTCTGAGATATTCCATAAAGAAGAAAAAATGTTATGGTCGTTATAGCCGTTAGTAACGGATATAACGGTAATATAAAGCATTTGGGCATCATCAGTGACCCATAATAAACATACCTACAAATTTTCTGATTGATCGGCCACGTACTTTCTAAAATATTCCATAAAAAAACCACCGTTATGGGCCGTTATAGCCGTTAGTAACGGCTATAACGATAAAACAAAACATCGGGCATCATCTGTTATATAATGAACATACCTACACATTTTCAGAAAGATCGGCCCAGTAGTTTTGCCTGGAGCGAGTGGAACACATTTTGACCACACACACACACACACACACACACACACACACACACACACACACAACACACACAGACACACACACACACACAGACACAACACAACACACACACACACACACACACACACACACACACACGCACAACACAACACACACACACACACACACACACACACACACACACACACACACACACCACAACACAAACACACACACACACACACACACACACACACACACACACACACACACACACACACACACACACACCACACACACCATTTCTTCGTTCCCACACAGACACACACACACACACACACACACACACACACACACACACACACACACACACACAACACACAACACACACACACACACACACACACACACACACACACACACACACAACACACACACACACACACACACACACACACACACACACACACACACACACACACCATTTCTTCGTTCCCATTGTAAAGTACTCCCTCTTCTATAAGAACTGGGAGTACAAAAAACTACGATTTGAAAGGACCCTGCGGTCTAATGGTTTAAACCTCGGCTGCGGAACCGTGAGTCGTAAATTCGAACCAACTGTGAAGACAGACTTTCTCAGGTAACAAACTCACGTTCATTCACCCAACAATAAACTGGTACTTGATTCAATTTAGGGCTCTTAAGGCGGCTGAAAGAGAGGGTTGGACTTCACTTTCAATAATGCCATGCCATCAGCACGCTGAAACTCCGCCCCTACGCCATAAGGTTTGGATCTGAAGTGTTTAAAATGTTGCCTTATGGAAAAGGCCATGAAAGATAAACAGAGTATATGACTGGAGGAAAGTGGCGAAGTGAAGGAAGTGTGATGTTTAGAGAAGTGAGAGAGCAGGTAAGGGAGAGGAAGGAAGTGTTGGAGTGCCATTGGAAGTGTGGCGCGCGCACACCTGTGACGTTTGGCGGGGTGTGGTTTTGCAGCACGGAGCTGGTGCCATCCATTACGCCATCACTCACTGCACGCTGCCTGTCATGCACGTGCTACAGGCTCTGGCTGACGCTGGTGCTGACGTCAACCTTCGTGACTACGTCAGTGGCTTTTATCTTTATTTTATTTCATTTTTGTTTTATTTTATTGGTGGCTTCTTAGTGTTTATTTGTTTGTTGAAAGGTTTTCTGTATTTCTTTCGCTACGTGTACCTTTTATTTATTTATTTTTTTCGATCGTTCGTTCATATTATTGTCTCATGTAAAAAAACAAAAAGTACTTACACTATATCCCTTCCCTCCCTCCCTCCCCCCTCCCTCCCTCCCTCCCTCCCCCTCCCTCCCTCTCTGTCTGTGTGTCTGTGTTTCCATCTGTCTATCTATCTATCTATCTATCTATCTATCTATCTATCTATCTATCTATCTATCTATCTATCTATCTATCGGTCTGTCGGTCTGTCGGTCTGTCTGTCTGTCTATCTATCTATCTATCTCTTATTTCATCAACTAATTACAGAGCGTTACTGTCAATGATGCACAGCCAAAAAAGAAAAACAAAACAAAACAAAACAAAACAAAAAAAAACAAACAAAAAAGATAGCGGGACTCCGACAACAGCTAACAGCAGGAGAGCGAGGCGAGATTCGGATCTTGACTCCTCTATATCTCTGACCCTTTGGAGAGCAGTCATGAATGAGATAACTCACCAACTAGTTTTAAACGCTGCTTTGTACATGAGTTTGTCACCCTAGAAACACACACACACACACACACACACGCACACACACGCACGCACGCCCGCACGCGCGCACGCCCGCACGCGCGCACGCGCGCACGCACGCACGCGCGCGCACACTGAACATCATGTTTCACATCAATTATTTTGGCACGGAACTCTGTGTTCCGATTCCCGTTTGAAACAGCCTTTGGAACCTTCAAACCTTCCATCCTTGCGTACTGCTTGTCTTTTGGGCCATCCAATGCAAAGGTGATGATGATGATGATGATGATGATGATGATGATGATGATGATGATGATGATGATGATCATGATGATGATGATGATGATGATGATGATGATGATGAACTTGATGATGATGATGATGATGATGATGATGATGATGATGATGATGATGATGATGATGATGATGATGACGACAGTGGTGGTGACGATACTGCTGCTGTTCTGCTGCTGCTGCTGCTGCTGTTAATGATGATGATGATGAAGATAATTGTCACGATGATGATGATTGTGATGATGATGATGATGATGATGATGATGGTGATGGTGGTGGTGGTGGCGATGGTGGTGGTGGTGGTGGTGGTGGTGATGGTGGTGATGGTGTGGTGGTGACGATGATGATGACGATGATTCTCACGTGACAGGAGGGCGACACGGCGTTAAATTTGGCCATCAAGAGCAAGCATCTCCGGCAGTCTGGGGATATGATTCCTGTGGTGACCTTCTGATGGACCACGGAAGTGACCCCAGCATCCAGGATCTGGTAAGATCCTCCCTCGCCATCTCTCTCCGTCTCTGTCTCTGTCTGTCTGTCTGTCTGTCTGTTTCTCTCTCTCTCTCTCTCTCTCTCTCTCTCTCTCTCTCTCTCTCTCTCTCTCTGTCTCTGTCTCTCTCTCTCTCTCTCTCTCTCTCCCCTCTTCTCTCTCTCTCTCTCTCTCTCTATATATATATATATATATATTTTATATATATGTATATTTGTTTCTCTGTCTCTGTCCGTCTCTCTGTTTGTCTCTCTCTCTCTCTCTCTCTCTCTCTCTCTCTCTCTCTCCTCTCTCTCTCTCTGTGTCCAATGATTCGTGCTTTAACTGTTTCATTGATGCTTAAACTGTCATGCATATAATTATGTTTTTTTTCCCTTTTTACATTTATTTTTTGCCCGGAGGTTGGATGAAAAAAGGTATTCATGTTTAATCCATTACCCTCTTAAAATAAAAATTGTTCATTTTACTCTCTCTGTCTCTGTCTCTGTCTCAGTCTCTGTCTTTTCTCTGTCTGTCTGTCTCTGTCTTTGTCTCTGTCTCTGTCTTTGTCTCTGTCTGTCTGTCTGTCTGTCTGTCTGTCTGTCTGTCTCTCTCTCTCTCTCTCTCTGTCCTCTCTCTCTCTGTCTCTGTCTCTCTCTCTCTCTCCGATTTATTTTCACAAGATTTGGACTCCGGATCTCCGAATCGGTGTTCATGCATATCGCGACAAAAATGTGCAGCAAAATGTACTCATTTGTCCCCTTGGTGAAGAATCTGTTGAAGACGAAGCTCATTTTGCTTGGCAGCGCCTTTTCCTTGGTAATCCAAGTTGAAATCTAATTTCTAGAAAACTTGATAATGAGCCACATCTTTGTTTCTGTTTATCAATATTATCAATGAGGATGAAGTTTGTAATCTCTCTCTCTCTCTCTCTCCTCTCTTTTCTCTCTTCTCTCTCCTCTTCTCCTCTCTCTCTCTCTCTCCCCTCTCTTCTCTCTCTCTCTCCTCTCTCTCTCTCTCTGTGTGTATGTGTGTGTGTGTGTGTGTGTGTGGTGTGTGTGTGTGTGTGTGTGTGTGTGTTGTGTGTGTGTGGTGTGTGTCTGTCTGTCTGTGTGTGTGTGTGTGTGTGTGCGAAGCTTTTTTGGTTAATACAGAGAGATACTTGTATCGTGATTGTTTGCATGTTGATTTGAAAAGATGTGAATGACCCTTGCCATTGTTTGCATGTTAATTTGAAAAGATGTGCATTGCCGTTGCCATTGTTTGCATGTTAATTTGAAAAGATGTGAATGACCCTTGCCATTCTTTGCATGTTAATTTGAAAGATAGGAATGACCGTTGCCATTGTTTGCATGTTCATTTGAAAGATAGCAATGACTGTTACCATTGTTTCATGTTCATTTGAAAAGATAGGAATGGCCGTTGCCATTGTCTACATGTTCATTTGAAAAGATAGGAATGACCGTTGCCATTGTCTACATGTTCATTTGAAAAGATAGGAATGACCGTTGCCATTGTTTGCATGTTCATTTGAAAAGATAGGAATGAGCTTTGCCATTGTCTACATGTTCATTTGAAAAGATAGGAATGACCGTTGCCATTGTTTGCATGTTCATTTGAAAAGACAGGAATAACTGTTACCATTACGACTATTGTAAAATGTTTGTCGCTCCTTTCATACGTGCAATGAGCTCAATTCAATAAAAATCTCTCTCTCTCTCTCCTCTCTCTCTCTCTCTCTCTCTCTCTCTCTCTCTCTCTCTGACAGGATGGGAAAGACGCTTTTATGCTGGCGGAGGACCGTGGCTATGACGATGTGCTACAGATCCTCCGGGCGCCCAGACAAAAGCCCCCACCCCACCCCCACCCAAGGTACGTAACTGGCTGAGTCTGTACTCCCCCCCCCCCCTCGTCTCTCTCTCTCTCTCTCTCTCTCTCTCTCTCTCTCTCTCTCTCTCTCTCTCTCTCTCTCTCTCTAGCGGCTGGGGGGGGGGGGGGGGGGGGGGGGGGGGGGGATGTAAGCAGCGAGCGAAATCAGGAAAAGAGTGCAAAACGAAACAAAACAAAACAAACAAACAAAATGAATAAATGAGCAATGTGACTTAGCCCTTCTTCAAGCTCTTCTTCACGTTGAAGGATCAAAGTTCCTATCATTTTATAATACATTCAGAGAACGTTATCAATTTTTCACGCACCAGTCACGTGACATTACACTTGTCGGGCATTTTGATTTTGTCTTGTACGCGCGAGAAAGCCCCACGATAGTGTAAGCAACCCTCTCTTATTTCTAGCTCCGCTAGCTGCTAATGTCTAGGCCATACGCCACCGTTGGGACATTGCACTAAATCACTTTATAATCCATGTCAGCGTTTTGACGCCTACCATAAGTCTGAGCCAGCATTGTATGTTAAACTGATGATTGATCAATAGAACACTCCCCCAAGCCGATCATTTCCCTTTGTTTTAGGATATTGTCCACCGGTGACATCACATGCAATCTTCAAACACATGACCGCTCTTTAGTTGACGTCACATTTAGACCCTTTTGCACTCATCCATGACCCTAAATCGCGCTAGGTGGCGGCCCCCAAGCAGTCCCTTTCCTTTGATTGTAATCTGTCTGCTTGGAACCACCTGGCTTGTCCCTTGATGGCCATAGGAAAGAAAACAAGGAGAATCAACTTTCAGACACAGTACAAATTCTCCAAACAATCTAATAGCGCCCGTCTATATAAATACTCGGTTCCTTAAGCTCGGTCTTGGCTCATTGATTTTTGGTGTGCAGCCTGAGTGCTGTGAAAGGCTGGCACTCGCCAAGCTAGCGAGAAGTCTTTCCGCCTCGCTTCTGTGAAACGCTAAAAAAAAAATTTAAAAAAAGAAAGAAAAAAAAAAAAGAAAGAAAAGACTTTTCTACTTGCGTTCAGTGTTCTACTTGATTTCATCCCCATGCGAATTGTAACATTCTCTGGTTGGTTGGTAGAATCATCAATTTTTTTAATATTTTTTTAACCCTGCGAAGCCTTATAACTGTCTTCGAAGGTTAGAGGTAGAAAATGGAAGACTTGTCTACTCGCGTTCTGCCAGGATTCCATGCCCATGTACCAAGAATAGTAATGTTCCCTGGTAGGTAGTGCCATCGGTATTTTTATCCGGCGAAGTTCTCGAGCTGGGGCAAAACTTGGCTGCAGCAGGCTTCTCAACCATTCCTTCGCCCTCCCCCCCCCCCCCCCCCCCCCCCCTTCCCTCACACCCCCATTCCCTCCCTATCCCCACTCCCCCCCCCCTCCCTCCTCTCTCTCTCTCTCTTCTCTCCTCTCTCTCTCTCTCTCTCTGTGACTGTTTCTCTCTCTATCTGTCTTTCTGTCTCTCTGTTTCTGTCTCTGTCTCTGTTTCTGTCCCTGTCTGTCTGTCTGTCTGTCTGCCTGTCTCTCTGTCTGTCTGTCTCCCTCCCTCTCTCACTCACTCACCCTCTCTCACTCTCTCCTCTCTCTCTTCTCTCTCTCTCTCTCTCTCTCTCTCTGTGTTCCTCTGTCTGTCTCTGTCTCTCTCTCTGTGTCTCTCTGTCTCTGTCTCTGTCTCTGTCTCTCTCTCTCTCTGACCCTGTCTGTGTTTCTCTCTCCATCTGTCTCTCTGTCTCAGTCTCCGTTTCTGTCTCTGTTTGTCGGTCTGTCTGTCTCACTGTCTGTCTGACTGTCTCCCACCCACCCACCTCTCTCTCTCTCTCTCTCTCTCTCTCTCCTCTCTCTCCTCTCTCTCTCTCTCTCCTCTCCCTCTCTCTCTCTCCCTTTCTCCGTTCTGTCTCTGTTAGCGCGTGTAAAGTTTCCTTCTTTTTTTCTCTGCTTCTTTCTTATGTAAACTAATTCTATTAACTACTTGTCCAGAGTACATGTATTCAATAGCTTAGTGGTTTTAATTTACACCTGAACGGTTGAATCATCGTGTGACGTCGACATGTTCCTCCGGACACGTAGATATTACGGGTTGACACGTAGACTTGTGGGGTTCCCCTCCATCCCCCTTACCCTCTCCCTCCCTCCATTTTAGCTGTATTTCAGCCCTGATAAGATCTGACCGACCGGCTGAGCTATAAACAGCATGATCTGACGTCATTCTGTATCAGCAGCGCCAGGGAGAATTTGACGGTCACTGTTGGTTTGCTGTTTGTTCATTGTCTGTATGATGACGCACAAACTACACACTCCATTTCCTGAAACTTTGTGAAAAGATGAATCATGGGCCAGGCACAAATGCAGTAGATTTTAGTGTAGATCCAAACTGCGAATCCGGATCAACAGGCGGATTCAAGCTGTGCTCTACCTTGGCTGAGGTCTGGCGCCGTCCAAAGTGCTCCTCTGATTTTTTCCCTGTCTTTCTTTTCTTTTCTTTTCTTTCTTCTTTCTTCCTCCTTTTCATTCTTCTTTCTTTTCTCTTTCTTTTTCCTTTCTTTCTCCCTTTCTTTCTTTCTTGCTTTTCTTTTTTTTTTTTCTTTCTCCCTTTCTTTCTTTCTTTCTTTCTTTTTTCTTTCTTCCATCGCTGGATTGATGTGGTGGTGTCGCACAGATCTGTCCAGCGCCTTGGACGTTTTGTTGAGCTTTTTTTTTTTCTTTTTTTTTTTCTTCTTTCCAACAAACAGACTGTGACATCTAAACGTTTAGAAATCACTCGGCGATTTCCAAAGAAACACCCCACCAAAATCATGTGCAATTCGTGGCTCAAAAAAAGAAAAAGAAAAAAAAAGTCATACTGTTTTTCCTTTGGAAATGATTCATTGTGGCTTTCAAAAACAGTTCATGCAATAATACCAGTGATAATACATATTATGCATAATTATCTGTTTCCATGAGCTGTGAGTATAGTTACTCTGTGATGATTATTGACCTCCATATCAAACAAAGAAGTAAGAAGTGATTGAAAAATCATATCATAATTACTGCTTGCTTCCATTATTACTGTTCTTTAAAGAAAATGACTATTTTGACGAAGAAAATGGTAAGTCCAGACTTTTGAATCTAACATTTCCCCATACTTTGTATCCCAGTCTTATCTTGCTGCATTTTTCTCCAGTCCCTCACGGTCTCGCGTGACTCGTCAAGTATGGCCTCCTGCACTTGTCAGTAATTGATTTGCATTTCATCTACAGCCAAGAAAGTCCATAGTCCCCCACGAAAGTGAGTGGTTTGGGTCAAAGCCCTGGGGTTGTGTGTGGGTTGCAGTTTTGATTTTGGTGCTCTTTGATGACAAGATTTGTTGACTGATTTATTAACAGATTTCTTTGTTGCTCTGCGATTTAGATGTTGATTTGAATATACTTATACTGGATTTTCGACCTGGTTCGTCTTTTGTTGTTGTTGTTGTTG
>CM031615.1:1003897-1006397 GCA_018398815.1 Conus ventricosus
TTCTAATGGCCTGGTTCTGTGGTGTGCACACACAGTGCTGTCATCATTCTAATGGCCTGGTTCTGTGGTGTGCCACACGTGCTGTCATCATTCTAATGGCCTGGTTCTGTGGTATGCCCACACAGTGCTCTCATCATTCTAATGGCCTGGTTCTGTGGTGTGCCACACAGTGCTGTCATCATTCTAATGGCCTGGTTCTGTGGTGTGCACACACGTGCTGTCATCAATCTAATGGCTGGTTCTGTGATGTGCCACACAGTGCTGTCATCATTCTAATGGCCTGGTTCTGTGGTGTGCCACACAGTTTTGTCATCATTCTAATGGCCTGGTTCTGTGGTGTGCCACACACAGTGCTGTCATCATTCTAATGGCCTGGTTCTGTGGTGTGCCACACACAGTGCTGTCATCATTCTAATGGCCTGGTTCTGTGGTGTGCCACACAGGTCTGTCATCATTCTAATGGCCTGGTTCTGTGGTGTGCCACACACAGTGCTGTCATCATTCTAATGGTCTGGTTCTGTGGACAGGACAATGTGTCAGTGGACTTCACAGCTGTGGCTGTTGGTGCTGTGCCGTGCCCAGGACAATGTGTCAGTGGACTTCACAGCTGTGGCTGTTGATGCTGTGCTCCAGGACAATGTGTCAGGGGACTTCACAGCTGTGGCTGTTGGTGCTGTGCGTGTGCAGGACAATGTGTCAGTGGATTTCACAGCTGTGGCTGTTGATGCTGTGCTCCAGGACAATGTGTCAGTGGACTTCACAGCTGTGGCTGTTGATGCTGTACTCCAGGACATTGTGTCAGTGGACTTCACAGCTGTGGCTGTTGGTGCTGTGCGTGCTCCAGGACAATGTGTCAGTGGACTTCACAGCTGTGGCTGTTGATGCTGTGCTCCAGGACAATGTGTCAGGGGACTTCACAGCTGTGGCTGTTGGTGCTGTGCTCCAGGACAATGTGTCAGTGGACTTCACAGCTGTGGCTATTGATGCTGTGCTCCAGGACAATGTGTCAGTGGACTTCACAGCTGTGGCTGTTGATGCTGTGCTCCAGGACAATGTGTCAGTGGACTTCACAGCTGTGGCTGTTGGTGCCGTGCCGTGCTCCAGGACAGGGCTCACCCTCCCAACACGCAGCTTCCTCAGCACGGTGTAGTCTGCACCCCTGTCTGTGTCTTCAGATTTTTCACTGGCGTCGTCCTGATCTTCGCTTTTCTCTAATTCTTTTGTAGATGATTCTTTCAATTCAGTCAGAGGTCCGATTTGATGCCTAGGTATTTTGAGATTTGTAGGCCTGGAGCCAGTGAGAATAATCCTTGGAGTCACCTTTTGGTTTTGTGTTGGGTGCATAAAGATTGTGGACGTTGCCTTCTTTCTCACTGGTCTGTCAATGTTTCAATCAGGTGCAGATCTCGCTGGACGCAAGATATGCTCTTACTGTCCCATGTGCAAGATCATCAACATACATTTGGAGTGGTCACTATGCATCAGGTCTCTGATGAAGACAAAAGAGTGTTGAGGAGAGCATTCTCCTTGTCTTACTCCCTTCGGGGATTTTCTTACTCCTCTCGGGGATTTTCTTACTCCCTCTCCGGGGATTTTCTTCTTGCCGCAATGCCGCACGATCTTCAAGCTCCCGAATTCTGTGGACAGTTTCCAGTGAGAGTTCTACTGCGGTATTTAGGTAAATTCATCCCTGATCTCATCCACCTGGCTTTGATCTCATCGTTTTCCTTCTCCATTGTGAACTGCTCAACTAAGCTCCGTCAGCCTGCGTTTGAGATGTGAGAATTCATCCTGATCGACTGATCACCTCACTAATGCAGGGCAAACGCTTTGTGTCCGTTCAGGTTGGGAGTCTGCGTTTTCCTTTCTTTAGAAGAAACTACGGCACTTTTTCCGCGTTATCCTGCGCAGCATTGTTTAGGAGGACTCTGCCACACTCCTCAGTGGCTTATTATACTATAGGCTTGTTCCTGCGCAAGGTCTTTGGTTGATTTTCTGCTTGTATTAATGTGCATGCATTGTGATTACGATGTTGATTTCCTTTCTCATTAAATACTTATCGTTTTCAATATTTTAGTTAATTTTTTTTTAAAATCACTACCACTACTCTCCCTTAGCTTGCTGATGCTTGTAATACACACATATACTCTCACCCCACCCATTTCTGACTCTCTTTCAAGTCTAATTGTTATGTGCGAGAGTGAACATGTTTTTGTTTTGTTTGTTTTTGTTTTGAAATGTCGAATATAATCTGAAATATAAAGAAATGCAATTGAAGACTGAATAGCTATTTTAGCTTCTGTATATGTACACCTCATTTTTTTTTTTGGTTGTTAATTCCATCAGAAGAACACACTACTGGGTTGTCGTCTTGTGAGCTTTGTTGTTGTTGACGCTGGTGACAGACAGGCTGAAGCATTGGACATTTTGTTTGGCGTAATCTGCTTTGCACGAAACCACGGCGAAAGCGGATGCAGAGATTTGAGAACAAGAGCTTCGA
>CM031615.1:1013897-1026397 GCA_018398815.1 Conus ventricosus
TTCATCTATTTATTTATTTGTTTATGTTCTTCAATTCCATGTCTTTGTTTATTTAATAAATACTTACTTGTTCATGGATACCGTAGTCATGACTACCACCATCTTAATAATGACCAGTCAAATAATTATAATGATGACCATGATCATGATCATGATAGTCATTTCTGATTTTGGCGATTTTGTTTATTGCTGACGGCTGTAAGATTTTTTTTTTAAATTTGATGTTAAGCAACTAGTTAGTCGATTTTTTTTTTTTTATAAAAAACTTGTTCATTAGATGAGCAAATAAATTCCCGACTCCCTAAGCAAGGCCCTGGGCGCGTTAATTTAATTTTGAGTGTGCAGCCTTGAAGAAGAAAAAAAAGCGCCTGTCGATGGTAATTATGGCCTTTGCACGTGTCTGTTTGTCTATCGGCTTATGTTCAGAGCAACGTCATGTGTGTGTCGTGCCTAACGTGCCGAGCAGGATAGTCTGTTTGTTGATCGGCTTATGTTCAGAGCAACGTCATGTGTGTGTCGTGCCTAATGTGCTGTGCAGGATGGGAAACACAGCCCTACACCTCTGCGCGCAGCAAGACCTCGGGGACTCAGCGGAGCAGCTTCTGGGTCATCACATCGACTACACCGTGAAGAACAAGGTGACTCGCACACACACACACACACACACACACACACACACACACACACACACACACACCACACACACGCACGGAGGCACGCATGCATGCACGCACGCACGCACGCACACGCACATACACACACTCGCGCGCGCGCGCTGAAACATTGTGGCTCAGTAAATGATTTATTGGATTGATGCAGGGACGGATTACTCCATCCAGTGAAGAGACGTGTTTTGTTTGTCTGTCTGTCTGTCTGTCTGTTTGTTTTAGGCGTCTAGATCGCATCCAAACAGGAGCGCACTGTAAAAAAAAAAACAAAAAAAAAACAAGCAAACAAACAAACAAACAAACAAACCAGCGGAGAAATTTTGTTCAATGTAAAGGGGGTATCAATGTAAAGGGGGTAACTGAGAAAAAGATGGCTTGCAGTGAACGAGGGTGAATCGAGGGGAGGGAGGGGGGTGGGGGGGGGGGAGGGAGGGGGGGGGAGGGGAGGGAAGGGAAAGACAGAAACGAAACAAGAAGGAGGAGGAAGAGCGAGGGTGGGGCGGGGGGGGGGGGGGGTGTCTACATTGTTTATTAACCCCAACTCGATTACCTTTCTCCACGAATTAGGAAACTAAAAATTTTGCTTTCTTTTATTTTGCGCTAAGAGACGGCGTGAGGGAGCCGCCAAAGGGATTATAAAAAAAAAAAGGGGGGGGGGAAGGGGGAGGGAGGAATGGCACTCTCTGTATGTTCCCCCCCCCCCCCCCCCCCCCCCCCACCATCCAGCCCTAGTAAAGGACATAGACGCTGGGACATCAACCTTTCTGTCTGTTTCGTGTTCAGGAAGGAAAACAGCCTACGACATCGCCAAAGAGAAGGGACACACTTCCGTGAGCGCCGCCATTGAGAAGAAAGAACAAGAGGTGCGAGACAAGTGGAAGAAAGGCAAGAAGGCCGGCTTCTGCGTCATCTTGTGACGTGTCACTGCCGCGCGTCATCAGGATCGTGACGTCATGGATGGTTTCAGCTTGGTCCTGGAGACAAGAGAGGTTAGGTGGTGGTGGGGGTGGGGGTGGGGGGTGGGGGTGGGGGGGGGGGAGGAGTGAGAACATGTTCTGCGTTATTTTGGTGCCGACATCATGCTGTATTGTTTTTTTTTTTTTTTATTTTTTATTTTTAATAAAATAAACAGATTTACCTTATAGTAATGTACAATGTTGTAATTAGGCTTTGTCCCTGTAACCATTCCTTTTCCCCGTAGGAAAATGAGACTCTCTGTCTCTGTCTCTGTCTCTCTCTCTCTCTCTCTCTCTCTCTCTCTCTCTCTCTCTCTCTCTCTCTCTCTCTCTCTCTCTCTCTCTCTCCTCTCTCTCTCTCTCTCCTCTCTCTCTCTCTCTCTCTCTCTGTGCATGCGCGCGCGTGTGTGTTTGTCTGTGTAAATTCAGCTATGTACATCTGAACGGAGGTGGAGGAAATCATTAGAAAGTGAACCCACTTTGCCGTTAATCTAAACTCCCCATCTCTTTTCTCCTTCAGTTTCAGCTACACTTCTCCGTCATCTGTGTCCTGTTGAATGGTGTTTGTTCTTCATTCTATGTAACATGTCCCGGCAGAGAGAGAGAGAGAGAGAGAGAGAGAGAGAGAGAGAGAGAGAGAGAGAGAGAGAGAGAGAGAGAGATTTGTTACCTTTTACTTCACCTTTGAGCATGCATGTATATATCGTGTGTGTGTGTGTGTGTGTGTGTGTGTGTGTGTGTGTGTGTGTGGACAATACATGCAATTAAGGACGAAGAAGAAGAAGAAGAAGAAGAAGAAGAAGAAGAAGAAGGAGAGAGAGAGAGAGAGAGAGAGAGAGAGAGAGAGAGAGAAAGAGAGAGAGAGAGAGAAGAGAGAGAGAGAGAGAGAGAGAGGCGAATATCTTTATGCTACCATTAATTGTGATCATTCCTCAGTTTTATACAGTCTTTCACAGTATACAAACACTACAGCAAATGTACATCATCGTTGTTTATTATGTTATGATGTGAATGTTCGAAAACAATAACAATGACGGTGATTGACAATGACGTGATTTTATGATGACGAGAAGGTGGATAATTATTATTATCTTGTTGATTCTCTAAAGGACCATGATTTGGGCGTAATGATTCGTGTGTGAGTTCATTGTTGTCCTGTTCAAGAACATTAGGATTTAGATTACAAAGTTTCCCCTTCATCCATGTTTTGGGCAGGCAAGCCTGCAATAGACAATCGTGGATAAGAGTTTAGCCTTCAATGTATCCCGGTTGATTGAACTTAACCTTCCCCCAACAAACGTGGCCGTTCAAATCCTTTCATTCAGATGCGCTAAACAAACTGTTTTGGATTATGGATAGACATTGACAGATTGATTAGAGTTGTGTGTGTGTGGTGGTGTTTGGTGGTGGCGTGCGTGCTGCGGCGTGCGGCGTTTGCGTGCGTGCGGCGTGCGTGGTGGTGCGTGTGAGTGTGGTGTGGGTGTGTGTGGGGGTGTGTGTGTGTGTGTGTGTGTGCGCGCGGCTGCGTGGGTGTGTCATACACACACACACCACACACACACACACACACACACACCACACACACACACACACACGTCACGACCGACCCGGGGGGTCGCCCTGACAGGACGGTTAGGTGGGAGTGAAGGGAGTGAGACCTCCACCTCCGAAAGAGCCCACCAAAAAAGATTAGATACAACACCCCATTTATTCACCCCAGCAAAAAAAAACATTCCAACAAACGCACCAGCACGATCACAATAAAGCACCCCAACGCCACAACTGCACATCACGTCAAGCACTCCAACCACAAAACTGAAAACCCCGATCAAGCGCCCCAACGCACACAACTGCACAATCGCAATCAAGCATCCCACCCCACAACATGCACGATTTAAAAATAAATATTTCACCATCGACGTACAAATCACAATACGCCCCCAGCACATAGACATTACACAATTATAAAAAAATATTTCCGTATTGACCCTTTCTACACCACGGGTGCGTCCACATCCTGCCCCTTCAAGTCCGCGGGGGACCCACCCTGTCGCCTAGGTGCTCCGACCGGGTTGGTTCTCGCAGGGAGGCGCCCAAACCACCCCTCGACCCCCAAGCGGGCAGTGAAAGCGTGGTCCCGGGGGGGGGGGGGGGGGGGGGACGACTTTTTAACTGGAGCCCTGACGGGGGCCGGGCCCCGGCCCCAGTCGAAGGCGGGTCCCCTAGCAGTCCACGGTCCCGCCCAAAGGCGTGGCCCGACCAGCGCGTGGCACCATCTCGTCCGTGGTCCGCCAGAACGTGGCCTCGCCCACAGTGGCACCACCCATTTCGTGCCCAGGTGAACCCCCCCGGGGGGGGGGGGGGGACGAAGCTGGGAGGAGAGTCGGGAGGGGGAAAAAGAAAAGGGAAGGGAGGAAGGAAGAAGGGTACAGCTCCCCTGGGTGCCCCCGAAAGGCGGGTCAAAGGACCTCTCTACCCTCTTCATCGAGAGGACAGAGGCAAGAGCGGAAACAAAGAAATGATGTCCCCTCCACGGGCCGACTGCAGTTTGAAAGAAATGACTGTACTCTCGACGAAAAGGGGTAAAGAACCGGGAGGGCGGGGCCCCCCCCAGAGACTTTTCCCCGCTGAGTGAAGAGCTAACCCCCCACAAGGGCGACCAACTGCCATGCTGCGTCACAGAGTGACAACTTCAAACAAAAAAACGAACACGTGCGACAGGTAAAAGACAGGCGAGAGGCCGATAGACAGAAAGTTCGAGAGAAAGGTACCGGCCCCCCGTGAACTTGCAGGATAAATAGCACGGGGGGTGGAATTAGAGAGAGAGAGAGGAAAGCAAACCAAAGTTGAGCTGAACCCCCCAAGGGAAACTGCACCACAAGCCACCCAAAGGGGACGGCAACACAACGCAACGACAATAAACAAAATAATTCCGCCCCCCTAGGTGGGGTCAAACGTCGTAGGCCTCGTGAAAAAACTCGGCAAACCCCCTTCAAAAAGCTCTGTTTCTCTGAGATACGTGCTCCTTTAAACCGGTCGCATGTGCAACTTAAAAAAATGGGACCAAAACCCCATTTCCGGTCGACGAGTACAAAAAACCCAAACAAACATTCCACGATAGAATCACCCCGGGGAATAAAAAATACACTTTTACAAACAACAAAGCAAACCTTCCAACCATGAAAGTCCAAACGAACCATTGGTGATTCATACCGTTAACCTATGAAGTGAAAATGTCCTACACCTGATACAAGACCAAAAAAGGGGATATAACCCGGGTTTGAGGGGAGTCCCCTGACTGATTTTCCAATAGCAACTACGGAGCTCGGCTAAGATAGTCAGATCCGTTTACGGAACCCTTTTGATATGGGGAAAGTGAACGCATGACTCTGCATTTTCCACTGCCTACTATGAGTCGCGACTGACTGGCCGGATCCGGTCCAGCACGGAGGGGAGATGACGCTCTCCATACAAACTTCCGGGCTTCTTTTTGGGCACCCCAGTGCGCGCCCCAAATCCCCTGAGAGATTCAGAAACAGTAGGGGACGATGTCCAAAAGCGGGACAGCCTTGGGTATCGACTCCAGATTCTCCCCACTACCGAAGTGTAGGGGTGACCCGATCGGATGGAGGATTAATGGGCCCCCCCAGGTAACCCCCAAACCTTGCTGAATGCCCCCCCAACCCCGTGGCACTGCCCGGGGGAACACCTTCAAGCGACCTTAGGCGTTTTTCGTTGGCGACATCGCAACTGGGCAGTACTCCCAAACCTGTGATTTCATCCCTGCCAAAAATTTTGCTGACTCGCTCGAGAGCCCGCTGGAGCCCATATGCCCTCCGGGGGAATGGGGCCTGCCGGAGAACGTTTCCTCAATTTTGGGGGAACGAAAAGTGCTTGGCCATACGACTGCCGAGTGACAACCCTAAAGAGAACCCCCTTTTGGGGAGCGAAGCCACCGGGCGTGTTGGGCAGACGGCGGGACGATCTCCCAGTTGTCGAGGCTTTGGGACACCCAAGTCCCGGGCCTGAAGACGAACAAGGGAAGCGGATGGGCCCTAGCAAGAACCTCGTCAGAGAGGGCTAAAGAACGGGATGCAATTCCTGTTCCTGCTTTTAGCTTTGGCGCTTGGTGACTCCCACCCCACCCCTGTACGGGAGATCCGTAGACAGGGACTGACTGCGTCCGTCTCGAAGGTGAAGTTTTCCCCTATGAAAGGGAATACAAGGTCGCTCCCCCGCGATACCCCATACTTCGCCACAGAAGAGGGGGGGAATAGGAATAAGTAAGAAGGAGGGTGGGGGAAAACCACCCCCCCCCCCGCACCATCGAATTTCGCCCCCGGGCCTAGGGGAAACAAAACCCCTTTATCCACAAAGATGTTGATGCCCCGAATCCCTGAGGGTCGCCCAAGGATGACCCAACAACAGAAAAAAACAGGACACTCTTACCACCAGAAGCTGGATGGACCCCACGTTGCCGAGGACGAGGAGCTGGAAAGGACCCCCCATAAAATTTAAGCGGCTCTAGGCAATCTTTCCTGATGGGCCGGGACGACCACAAAAAAAAAACAAAATCGAGGGGGAAAGGCCCCCGATGGCTGCCTGCCTTTTTTCACCCCGCTAAGAGTTGTCGGCGCCTTCCCCGCCACTAAATCCTTGGGTTTTTCCTCTCCTATCTGGGCGATCCCCATAAGCCCTGCGACTTCAGCAAACCCTCAGCGTGTGAATGCAGCCGCGAATCCCCGAGGTCTGTCTGCCTATCCGGATCCTCAACCGGGGGCACATGTGGTGACTGTTCAATAGGGTAGATCCTCCAACCCAACTTGCTAACGCGCCAGACCCTAGGTCTTGCGCAGCCTATCACCAAATGCACGAAGGGCTCATCTTATTCTTTTTCATGGGCCTAAAATTCCCCCGTAGGTTTTTGGGGGGAAAGGGGAAACGCTTACGAGACCCAAATGCATGTCGCATAAGACGCCCTTCATTTGAGTGAGCACACCTCCCCTTTCAGCACCCCAAAAATCCAGAAAAAAGGGGCAAGCCTTTTGTTCCTCGACAATGGATGAACAGAACCTTGTCGAAATGCTCTAAAACATATCAATGTCCCACAGGGGCTGAACTCGGGGAAACTTTAACTTTTGGGCCTCTAACTTATCGCCGCCCTGGGATTAACCCCCCGGTTTAAGATGCGGGGGACCGCGAAAGGGGTTTTTTCCACTCTTCCCCACGCAGAGCCTCCTGTCTGGGGCCCCCTTACCTGATCCAACTCTTCCCGACGGAGGGCAGCCTCTTCCTTGGCAGCTAGCCTCTCCCCATGCAAAATTTTTCCCGTCTTTAGTCCCCCCTCCTTTCGCAGAGCCCCCGTCTAGCGGCCCCTCTCCCTCTTCCCTACGGGAGCTTCCTCCCGACTGCCTCTTCCCTACGCTGCCGCTCCAGAAACAAAGGACAAGGTATATCCGGGGGCGGGTTCACCACTCCCGACCCGGGAGGTGTCCCTCGAACCCCTCCCCCTTGGGGCTCGACTTTTCCCCTAAGGAAAGTCTTTGGGGGATGCCCCCTTTGAGGGGAACCGAGAGGGGAAGGTTTTGGGCCTGCGACTAACAGAAACCCCCAAATTGCTCGTATATCTGACGCTTCGAGCGGGAAATGCCACGGGGTCTCGACAGGGGGACCCCCCCGCGAAGAGGTAGTAAAAGACCACTGGACTACCGCTACAGCATGGAAAGGTAGAAGTTACCGAGTCAATACTGGTACTAATAGAGGGACTACAGTAACATTTTGAATACCCTTCTTCTTTGCCCGCGTCGCCACACCCCCACGCCGGACGTCGCCCTGACAACAAAATTCCCACACTTTCCAAATAAGGGGGAAAAAAAAATTCCCCTGAGAAAAAAAAAAAATATTTAGGGGGTTTTTAAATTTTTGTGTAGTTGGGGTGGCGTGGTCGGACAAATTTCCCGGGTGCTCCCCCTCTGGCAACACCGCGCTCTACAGCACGAGCAACAGTCGGTGGGGCTCACGAAAAAAAAAAAAAACAAAAACTATGTCCGGCTGCCCCCCCCTCTGGAACACCCCGCTCTACAGACGGCAACTGCGGGGGGGGCCCGGGAAAAAAAAAAAAACAAAAACCTAGCGACGGAACCCAGAGAGGAAAAAAAAAAAAACACTAGCGCCGATGCACCCCCCCCGTACTCCAAAAACCCGGTAAAAAAAAAAAAAAAAAAAAACAAGAGTTTTGGGAAAAAAAAAAACAGGAATGGAAGATGGGGGCAACAGAAGGCAAAACTTTCCCGGCCCTACCTGGTGAGGTACCCGGGGGGAAGGAGGTCTGGACGCGGTCGCTCCCCCGGGGGCTCACCCAACCCCCCAGTCACGCCCGGATGTTCCCTCAGGCCCCAAAAAGCCCCCCCTTTACTTGAGTCACCCAGCCAACCCCCACGAACAAACACACAAACGACTAAAAAATACAAAAAAGACAAAACTAAACAGGACTCTCGAAAAGAGAGAGAGACAGCCAACCCTTTACATCCCGACGAGCCCCCCCCAATTTTCACGACCGACCGCTGGGGTCTGCCCGAAGGATCGGGCTAGGTGGGAGTGAAGGGAGGACGACCTCACACGCCCCGCAAGAGACCCCACAAAAAGATTACGATCAAAACCCCATTTATTCCACCCGCAAAAAAAAACATTCCAAACGCACCATGCACGATCCCAAAAAAGCACTCCAACGCACACAAATCACAATCCCATCAAGCACCCAACGCACACAAAATGCACAAACCGATCAAGCGTCCCAAAGCACACAACATGCACAATCGCAATCAAGCATCCCAACCCCCCAACATGCCGATTATAAATAAATATTTCACCATACGACGAACAATCACAAATTTCAGCATTCCCCGCCATAACATTACACAATTATAAAGAAAATTCCAGTATTGACCCTTTTTCACACCCGGGGGTGCGTCCCCAAACCCGCCCCTTCAAGTCCGCAGGGGGGACCCGTCGCACTAGGTCTCCCCCCGGTTGGGTTTTCCCCAGGAGTCCCCAAAGCCGACACCCCCGACTCCCAAGCGGGCAGTAAGAGCGTGCCCGGGGGGGGGGGGGGGGGGGGGGAGTGCTGTTCTGGAGGTCCGGACGGGGTCCAGGCCGGCCCGCGAACGGCGGGCTCCCCCACAGTCCACGGTCCCGACCCCAAGGGGGGCCCCCAGCGCGGGCACCATCTCGTCCGTGGTCTCACCCGAACGTGGGCCCCGACCAGCCGTGGGACCATCCAGTTCGTGCTCCCGGTGAACCCCCGGGAGGGGGGGAGGGGCGTAGTGGGGGAGAGTCGGAGGGAGGAAAAGAAAAGGAAGGGGAAGGGGGAAGGGTACAGCTACCCCGGGGGGACCCCCCAAGAGGCGGGGCAAAGGACTCCTCTACCCTCTGCCAGTCGAGAGGACAGAGGCAAGACGGAAACAGAAGAAATGAGTCCCTTCCCAAGCCACTCAGGAATTGAAAGTACGACGTACCTCGACGAAAGGTAAAGAACCCGGCTGGAGCAGGCGCCCCCCGAGACATTTCCGCTGGTGAAGAGCTAACCTCCCCAGCAAAGGCGACCAAAATGCCAGCGCGTCACAGAGTGACATACTTCAAAAAAAAAAACGAAGCACGTGCGACAGTAAAAAGACAGGGAGAGCCGATAGACAGAAAGTTGAGAGAAAGGTACCGGCCCCGGGAACTTTCAGGGGAATAGCCGGGCGGGAATTTTAAAAGAGAGAGGAGAGAAAGCAAAAAGAAGTTGAGCTGAACCACACCAAAGGGCAATGCACCCAAGCCCCTAAGGGAAAGGCTACACGACAACAGCAACGACAATAAACAAATAAGTAATTCCGCCACCTAGGTGGGTCGAACGTCGTAGGCCTCGGACAAACTCGTGACACCACACACACACAAACATATAATATATAAAATATATAAATATAATATTATATATATATATATTATATATATTATATATATATAAATATATATGTATACACACACACACACACACACACACACACACAAAACCACACACTTATATATGTATGCAAGATAGGTTCATCTCCGATTTCAAAATACAAATAAAGCTACGTTAATGTTGAAGGAAAAGAAAAGAAAAGAAAAAAAGAAAAGAAAAGAAAGAAAAGAAGCAAAAACGATATAGACACCAGAAATCTTTGTCATGTAACCCCGAGAATTCTTCTAGTCCAGGACTGAGCCGAAAGACGTCAGAATCTTAAATGAGAGTAGATCATCAACCTAAACTTGGAATGGTTTTGGAAAAAATAATGGTGTAATGTAAGTGTGTAAGTATGTATATGTGTTTGTTCCTTTGATTCGTTTTTTTTCTTACCATATTCTACTCTCAATTCTTCTAACATAAAAAAAAACCTGTGTGTATGCTGCATGCGCGCGCGCGCGCGTGTTGTATGGTGTGTGTGTGAGTGTGTGTGTGTGTGTGTGTGTGTGTGTGTTTTGTGTGTTGTGTGTGTGTATGTTGCGCGTGCATGCGATTAAAGTGTATCCCTTCTTTATACCAGTCATGCGTTGTACTTATTTCTGTCTTACTGTGAATGTTGTGTTTCTTCTTTTGGATATGGTGTTTGGATTTCAGATTTTCTTCTGTTGTGATCTATTTGATCTGTGTCATTATTTGTTTCTGTGTTGAATTAGTTAGGATTTCTTCGTTCTTCATTGATATCCGTATCTTCGATCATGGGTTTTCTGTCCTATATTGCTAGATTATTGTCTTTACGCCAACATTTTGTTATCATTATTATTATTATGATTATTGTTGTTATCATCATCATCATCATCATTATCATTATCAATATTATTATTATTATTATTATTATTTTGCTAAGCTTCAACACCTACTCGCTTCCTCCTCCTTTTTCTCCTTGTTTTTTTTTCGTTTTTTTTTTGTTTCTGTCTTTTTTCTTTTCTTTTCTTTCTTTTTTTTTCTTTTTTTTTCTTCTTCTTCTTCTTCTTTTTTTGTTGTTGTATTTTCACCTATGGATTCTGTATTGCATTATCCTGTTATGCCTTTCAGTTTGGAGTCTAATCTTTAGAACAAAAACTGCTGTTTTTTCAATAAATTGATTAATGAATCAGTTAATTGATTAATCAGTCAATTGATTAATCAGTTATTAATTAATTAATCAATCTGTCTGAAACATGTTATTGTTCTGTCTACTTACAGATTAAACTGAATATGAATGCATTTCTGTGCAATAAACAGTCCCTTCATTCGCTTTCAATTGATGAATTTTATTCTCTTTTTCTCTGTTGCAATGTGTGTGTGTGTGTGTGTGTGTGTGTGTGTGTGTGTGTGTGTGTGTGTGTGTGTATGCATGCGCGCGCACGCGATTAGACGAAGGTACATAAAACTGTAGCTTGCGCTTGTCATGGGAGCTAACTCTATAAATATGAGCGATTCTGTTTTGACCCGTTATTAACACAGTTGCTCCCATGGATCGCAAACGTGCGTGAACATGCTAGTTCTCCTTGAATTGACCAGTCAGCTTGAAAGTTCTATGAGCGTGCGACTAGAACCTGACATGCAACAGAACACAAACCGAAGCCACACACGGGAGTATTGCTTTGTACAGAATGACGGAGCGAGGGAGGATGAAATAAGGATGGTTGTATTCGGGCTGTGATCGCACATTCTTGGCATTCATTGGATGTGCAAATATATATATATATATATATATATATATATATATATATATATATATATATATCTCACCAACCCCCCTCTCCCTCCCCCCCCTTTTTTTTAATTTTTTTTATTTACAGCACCTGTTCAACTATCCCTTTCTCCTGTAAATAATGCTCACCTTTTTCTTCTTTGCCTTTTCCTCTTGACCACTTCTCACTGTTTTTTAGTTTTACTTCTGTCTCGGTTTCTTCTCTTCTCTTCTTCATTCCTGACTTTTCTCCCCTACAAAGAAGGGCCTAGGGCCCGAAAAGTCAGGAAATCCAACCTCACCTTTTAGGACCAGCTACCACATTCAGGTCAGTTTGACCCTTTTTCCTAATGTTGCTCCCCAAGGGGTTGAGCACTTAAAAAATTGTTTCAGGCACTTTAAACATACTGATCTATATAATATATATATATATATATATATATATATATATATATATATATATATATGTATGTATTCCCCCCCCCCCCCCCCTCCATGATATACCTATATTGCATGTACTCATGAAAGATCACTCTCTCAGACTGTCGCCTTCTCAATGACAATTTTTGTTTTGTTTTGTTTTGTTTTGTTTTGTTTTGTTTTGTTGTAATCAAACATTTGGAAATTACAGGTGCTCAAAACAGAGGACAGCGCGCAGAGTCAGCACATCAGCAGCGTCTCCGTAAGTCGCACCCACAAACACCTGACTCACAAAACAAAAAAAACAAAAAAAAAATCGAAGCAAAAAAAAAAACCAAACAAACAAACAAAAAAATCTCGCACAATACAGTTTCAACTGAATCTGTCTGCCCGTAACTTTCTTTCTGATATAACGTAAGGGGCATACTATGTGCAGTACAACACAGTTACAATAAAAAAAATACCATCAATCCAAACTGATCTGTTCAGTGGATCCATGGAGTGCTCCTTTGTTGATGCCAGCCCTGCATCACGACAGGCCCAGGCACCAGACCTCCACACAATATTGGTTCGACCTTTTGGTGACTTCAGCTCTAAACGTCCTCAACTTGACCTTCAGCCAAAGCTAAAACCTGTCCTTCGTTTTTTGGTAGAATGTCAATGTAACTCATGCTTATCTGATTCTACTTTATTGACCGACCTTAATCCACATCATGACAGGATTTCTTGACAGCCTG
>CM031615.1:1033897-1036397 GCA_018398815.1 Conus ventricosus
ATAAGAGCAAGCTTTGTTTTATAATTGAATATTTCTTGCAGTCACTGCAACACCAAGCTGCTCTGTAAGTTGCTGGAATGGTGCTCGGTACTTATCCTTGGAATTATTAGTTTATTGTATATATATATAAGTTTTAAGATTCCTCTTTTAACTTGTTTTAAGTAATGTTGCTCCCCAAGGGGTTGTTTTAGGCATTTTAAATATACTGATCTATGTATGTATATACACAGGCATACATACATGAACACACGCACACGAACTACATCTATTTATGCACACGCGCGCACACACACACACACACACACACACACACACACACACACACACACACACACACACACACACACACACACACACACCCCACACACACACCACACACACACACACGCGCCACACACACACACACACACACATGGACACACACACACGCACGCAGCACGCACGCACGCACGCACGCACACACACACACACACACACACACACACACACACACACACATAAAACATGGACTGTCCGGTCGGTCAGGCCGACAACCAGGCAGGGCATTAGCCAGGCTGGGTCCACACACGGGACTGGAGGCCTGTCTTTGAAACACACCGTCGGCTGCAGACGTTACAGGGGAAGTAATTCAGTCTTTGAAACACGCAGTCGGCTACAGACGTTACAGGGGAAGTAATTCAGTCTTTGAAACACGCAGTCGGCAACAGACGTTACAGGGGAAGTAATTCAGTCTTTGAAACACGCAGTCGGCTACAGACGTTACAGGGGAAGTAATTCAGTCTTTGAAACACGCAGTCGGCAACAGACGTGACAGGGGAAGTAATTCAGTCTTTGAAACACGCAGTCGCTACAGACGTGACAGGGGAAGTAATTCAGTGAGGGAGAGTCCCGCTTCCTCCTGTTCCTCTTAGGTCTCTCGTGTTGCCTCTGTCAGGGACAGCATGTTCCCCGTGGAGTGTTGACTGTCAGGGACAGCATGTTCCCCGTGGAGTGTTGACTGTCAGGGACAGCATGTTCCCCGTGGAGTGTTGACTCTGTCAGGGACAGCATGTTCCCCGTGGAGTGTTAACTCTGTCAGGGACAGCATGTTCCCCGTGGAGTGTTGACTCTGTCAGGGACAGCATGTTCCCCGTGGAGTGTTAACTCTGTCAGGGACAGCATGTTCCCCGTGGAGTGTTGACTGTCAGGGACAGCATGTTCCCCGTGGAGTGTTGACTGTCAGGGACAGCATGTTCCCCGTGGAGTGTTGACTGTCAGGGACAGCATGTTCCCCGTGGAGTGTTGACTGTCAGGGACAGCATGTTCCCCGTGGAGTGTTGACTGTCAGGGACAGCATGTTCCCCGTGGAGTGTTGACTGTCAGGGACAGCATGTTCCCCGTGGAGTGTTGACTCTGTCAGGGACAGCATGTTCCCCGTGGAGTGTTAACTCTGTCAGGGACAGCATGTTCCCCGTGGAGTGTTGACTCTGTCAGGGACAGCATGTTCCCCGTGGAGTGTTAACTCTGTCAGGGACAGCATGTTCCCCGTGGAGTGTTGACTGTCAGGGACAGCATGTTCCCCGTGGAGTGTTGACTGTCAGGAACAGCATGTTCCCCGTGGAGTGTTGACTGTCAGGGACAGCATGTTCCCCGTGGAGTGTTGACTGTCAGGGACAGCATGTTCCCCGTGGAGTGTTGACTGTCAGGGACAGCATGTTCCCCGTGAGTGTTGACTGTCAGGACAGCATGTTCCCCGTGGAGTGTTGACTGTCAGGGACAGCATGTTCCCCGTGGAGTGTTGACTGTCAGGGACAGCATGTTCCCCGTGGAGTGTTGACTCTGTCAGGGACAGCATGTTCCCCGTGGAGTGTTGACTCTGTCAGGGACAGCGTGTTCCCCGTGGAGTGTTGACTGTCAGGGACAGCGTGTTCCCCGTGGAGTGTTGACTGTCAGGGACAGCATGTTCCCCGTGGAGTGTTGACTCTGTCAGGGACAGCATGTTCCCCGTGGAGTGTTGACTGTCAGGGACAGCATGTTCCCCGTGGAGTGTTGACGGTCAGGGACAACATGTTCCCCGTGGAGTGTTGACTCTGTCAGGGACAGCATGTTCCCCGTGGAGTGTTGACTCTGTCAGGGACAGCATGTTCCCCGTGGAGTGTTGACTCTGTCAGGGACAGCATTTTTCCCCCTGGAGTGTTGACTGTCAGGGACAGCATGTTCCCAGCGGACTGTCTAGGTTAGCCTGGTACAGATGAAGGGTTTACCTTGGTCACGCTGCCCCTGCTTTAATTAAGCCCCCTGTATAGGAGAATGTTGTCGGTCCTGATGCCTTCCGTGCAAATGGTACGTCCCGCCCATCGCTGCAGACTCCTAGGAGTAAACGTCCGATGGCTGGTAAGTCCACACTGTTCCCGAGCTTGAAGGTGGCACACTCTGTCTCGCCACTGGATGCTGCAGATCTGAAGGTGGCACACTCTGTCTCGCCACTGGATGCTGCAGATCTGAAGGTGGCACACTCTGT
>CM031615.1:1041397-1053450 GCA_018398815.1 Conus ventricosus
CAGTCAATGAAATAAGATCACAATCAGTAAGTGTATTAAATCCAGGCAATGAAATAACAAGATCACAATCAGTAAGTGTATTAAATCCAGTCAATGAAATAACAAGATCACAATCAGTAAGTGTATTAAATCCAGTCAATGAAATAACAAGACACAATCAGTAAGTCTATTAAATCCAGTCAATGAAATACACAAGATCACAATCAGTAAGTCTATTCAATCCAGTCAATGAAATAACAAGATCATGATCAGTAAGTCTATTAAATCCAGTGACAGTCACTAACAGTTCAATCAGTTCTAGCTCTGAACAACAGCGTGCAGAGAGTTGAACAGTCTACAAAACGAAATCAATCATTGACTCGTAAATTCAAAATGCTTCGTTGCACTTTAATGTCTGGCGCTTGCTTTTTTTATTTTTTTTATTTTTTTTATTTTTTTACTGTTCTTTGCAAGAGGTGTATCGCAATATCTAATCGAAGTGGCAGCATTTGACCGTCCCACTGTCTTCAGAATGCACTCATGTCAAACACAGTCCAGCGTAGCATGTGACGACACACGTCTCTTAAACCTTCCGAAACAGTTGCTCGCATACATCTGCTTACGCAACGAGAGACAAGTCTTTTAAAGGTCCACGGAGCCGAGAGAAACGTAACGATAATTTGGGGGCCGGAATAGCTCAGTGGTTAGAGCGCCGGCTCGTAATCTTGGGGTTGGGGGGTTCGAATCTCCGCCGGGCCGTTTCGGTACCAGGGGGATTTTTTTTACAGGGGGCTTTTCGGAGTTAACATTGGTTCTGACTCCATTTCCATACAGTCCTTCGAATGAGATTATAACCGAGGTTCCGTGTGTGAACGCACGCATAACGTCTTGCACCACACGTAAAATCCCTTCACCAACTTTCGGAAGAGAAGGCGTTTGGCCGTGGTATGGATGACACGTTACACATAGCATGCACCTTCCCCGAAGTTGGAGTATGGCTGCCTTAATGGCGGATTAAACAAAAGACACGGTCATACACACAAAACTCCACTCCCTTTGTTGGGTAAATGGGATTAATCCCTGCCTGTCTATACAGGGGGTGTCCGCAGGAGTATCAGCCTGCGTACGCGAAGAGAGAAGAAGAAGAAGAAGAAGTCACAATAGTTTATCAGTGAGTTCTATGCGAAGAGAGGCTGTTCTCTTCATGGATTTCCGCTGCATGCCCAGAAAAACTTCCACCTCCCCTTCTGTAGTCAGCTCTCGTTCTGCACCGACTGTCGATCAGAATGGCGTCACATCTACACACCTTTTCGTCAGTTCCGCTCTTCCTTTCATACTCGTCTTCTGCGATGGTCCACATGAAAACAAAGACCAACGGTGAAAGATCCGGTTGTTTTTTTTCTTACCCAGGCCCGTTACAGGGAGCGAATTATTTCCGTCTTTTTTTTTTCTCCCACCCACCCGATTTTCTTCTGAAATTCCAGGCAAGACAAAATATTACTTCGTTCGTAATAAGACCAGTGTGTGATGCGTGCATGATCGAAGTAGAAACGTGTGTAAGTTGTTTATGCATTACGCCACTGTGCATGACAAGTATCATCTGATGTAAGGAGAAGAAGAACGTTGTATGGAGTAATTCATGATGTCATTTGGTAGAGCGTTGCAAACGTGTGTCATGAGCATGCGGTGTGTAAATGTAACACGGGGGGGGGGGGGGGGGGGGGGGGGGAGGGAGGGGGGGGCATTCTGTGCTTGATGCTGGGTAGCAAATGCTTGCTCAGGCGAGACACACGAACGTCGCCTTTAGTTTTAGGCAAAGATCGGTTGAGAGGTGCCTGGACAACACCCCCCCCCCCCTACTCCCCCACTCCGGCTGGCAAAAACAGCATTTTATTTCTTCAATACCCCCCCACCCTCTTCCTCAGGATAGGGACGGAGCCCTAGCCCCAACCTCGACCCTTTTTTGAGCTCCCTACACCCCCCCCCCCCCCCCCCCTCTTTACATGCAACGAATTCGACCAAGAGTTAGACTAAACTTCTGGAACCGAAATTAGTACTTGGCCCTCGGAGCAGCTCCGTGAGATCATACATTTGTCCTGTGCAGGCTCCCATGACATCATACAGTTGTCCTGTGCAGGCTCACATGTACATCATTTCTGCAGCTTGTCCAGTTGCTAGGCTCACATGAGATCATACAGCTGTCCTGTGCAGGCTCACATGAGATCATACAGTTGTCCTGTGCAGGCTCCTGTGAGATCATTACAGTTGTCCCGTGCAGGCTCACATGATATCATACAGTTGTCCTGTGCAGGCTCCCGTGAGATCATACAGTTGTCCTGTGCAGGCTCACATGAGATCATACAGTTGTCCTGTGCAGGCTCACATGACATCATACAGTTGTCCTGTGCAGGCTCCCTCAGATCATACAGTTGTCCCGTGCAGGCTCCCCTGACATCATACAGTTGTCCTGTGCAGGCTCCCCTCAGACCATACAGTTGTCCTGTGCAGGCTCCCTCAGATCATACAGTTGTCCTGTGCAGGCTCACATGAGATCATACAGTTGTCCCGTGCAGGCTCCGCGAGATCATACAGTTGTCCTCTGCAGGCTCACATGACATCATACAGTTGTCTTGTGAGGCTCACATGAGATCATACAGTTGTCCAGTGCAGGCTCCCCTCAGATCATACAGTTGTCCTGTGCAGGCTCACATGAGATCATACAGTTGTTCTGTGTAGGCTCACATGAGATCATACAGTTGTCCTGTACAGGCTCACATGAGATCATACAGTTGTCCTGTGCAGGCTCACATGATATCATACAGTTGTCCTGTGCAGGCTCACATGAGATCATTACAGTTGTCCTGTGCAGGCTCACATGAGATCATACAGTTGTTCCCGTGCAGGTTCACATGAGATCATAAGTTGTCCTGTGCAGGCTCCCGGGGTTTTCAGGAAATTTTCTACAGTTGTCCTGTGCAGGCTCACATGAGATCATACGGTTGTCATGTGCAGGCTCACTTGAGATCATAAAGTTGTCCTGTGCAGCTCACATGAGATCATACAGTTGTCCTGTGCAGGCTCACATGAAATCATACATTGTCCTGTGCAGGCTCACATGAGATCATAAAGTTGTCCTGTGCAGGCTCCGTGATATCATACAGTTGTCCTGTGCAGGCTCACATGATATCATACAGTTGTCCTGTGCAGGCTCACTTGAGATCATACAGTTGTCCTGTGCAGGCTCCCATGAGATCATACAGTTGTCCTGTGCAGGCTCACATGAAATCATATAAGTTGTCCTGTGCAGGCTCACATGACATCATACAGTTGTCCTGTGCAGGCTCCATGATATCATACAGTTGTCCTGTGCAAGGGTCCCTCACATCATACAGTTGTCCTGTGCAGGCTCCGTGAGATCATACAGTTGTCCTGTGCAGGCTCCCATAGATCATACAGTTGTCCTGTGCAGGCTCCCGTAATTATACAGTTGTCCTGTGCAGGTTCCATCATATCATACAGTTGTCCTGTGCAGGCTCCCCTGAGATCATACAGTTGTCCTGTGCAGGCTCACATCAGATCATACAGTTGTCCTGTGCAGGCTCCATGAAATCATACAATTGTCCTGTGCAGGCTCACATGAGATCATACAGTTGTCCGTGCAGGCTCACGAATCGGGACGGGGCGGAGACATACAGTGCCTGTGGCAGCGCACAGGAGAGCCGTGCGGCAGGGCCCCTGAGACGACGGGGGCGGTGCAGGGGGCATGAGACGACAGGTGGTCGGGGGGGGGTCACATGACATAAGGTGTCCTGGGCGGCCCCGGGACATCGGAGAGGGGTGTCCGTGCAGGGCACAATGGGTATATACGACTGCCTGTGAGGCTTTACCCCTCTTAATCATAAGTTGACCGGGAGGCCCCCGGTATCAGCTTGCCTTGAGGCTCTCCCCAATCATACTTGCCTTGTGACCCCTCAAAATCAATACAGTTTCTGTGCCAGCTCCCCAAGACATTACTGCCTGTGCAGCCGATTCAGATCATACAGTTCATCCCTGGCAAGAAGCTCCAGATCATACAGTTGTCCTGTGCAGGCCACATGAGACATACAGTGTCCGGGAGGGGGGGGGCCCGGGACGGGGGGGGAGGGGAGGGGGGAACGGGGGGGGAGCCGGGAGGGGGGGGGGACCCGGGGAGGGGGGGGGGGGGGAGGGGGACGGGGGGGGGGGGGGGGGGGGGGGGGGGGGGGGGGGGGGGGGGGGGGGGGACGGGGGGGGGCCGGGACGGGGGGGGGGGAAAGGGGGGAAAGGGGGGGGGAGCCGGGAGGGGGAGAGGGGGAGGGGGGGGGGTTTGAGGGAGGGGCCCTCCCGGAGGGTGTTGCCCCTTCCTTTTAAATCAAGGTAACAAGCAGGCGGTACCGTTTGCTTGTTTTCCCCCAATCCCCCCCCTTTTTGACCTTTACAAGCCCAAAGTCACTGGGTTTGGTGCCACCCTCACCCGGGGGACATTACTGCGGGGAAAACCGTTTCCCAGGTTATTCCAGTCATCCCCCTAAGAAAAAATTTTCCAAAGAGTGAAAAAAAAATTTAAATTTCCCTGTGTTTAGGAAAAAATTAACATAAAAACCGTCATGGAGTGGGGGAAAACCCAACGAGAGAGAAAGGGGGAGAGGGGGGGGGGGGGGGGGGGGGTGGGGGGGAAGATGGTGTTGATGATAAATCTTTTGAGAGAGAGAGAGGAGAGAGAGAGAGAGAGGGGGAGAGAGGAGAGAGAGCAAAAGGAGACAAAACCCGAGACAGAGAGAGAGAGAGAGAGGGGAACAGAGAGGGGAAAAGGGAGGGAGGGAGGGGGGGAAAGGTTGGTGGTGTGTGATCTTTTGGAGGGAGTGAAAAACGAGAGAGAGAGGAGAGCGGAGAGAGAGAGGGGGAAAAGAGAGAGAGAGATGAGAGAGGAGAGAGGACAGAGAGAGAGAGGGGGGGGAAGGGGGAAAAGGAGGGAGGGAGGGAAGATGGGGGTTTGATGATGATCTTTTGAGAGAGGGGAAGAAAAAGAGAGGGGAGAGGGGAGGGGGGGGGGTAGGGGGGTGGGAGAGGGGGGGATTTACGGGTAGTGTTGATGGTTTTTTGATGGTGTTGAAAAATTTTCCTTTAAAGTGTAAAAGCTAAGCATTGCTGCGTGTATTTCAAAATTTCCCCGGGCCCCTTTGACCTACACAAACAAGACCCGTGGAAAAACAAATTTAGGGTTCAGCCTTGTCTAAAAGGGGCGTTATTGCGTGCCAGCGTTTTCCCCAGACCAAAGATAGTTTTGCCCCTTCGGGGCCGCCCCCCAGCTCCCCTCTTATCCTGAGGTAGGGAGGGACACAGCGGAAAACAAAACAAGTTAAAGCCCCTGTGTTTAGGACACAATTTAATGTTGTATGGTGTTCAGTTCCCTTCAAAAAAAAAAAGAGAGAGAGAGAGAGAGGGGGGACCCTTAGAAAAGAAGAGAGGGGAGTGGGGAAAAGAGGGGGAGAAAAGAGAGAGGAGGGAGAGAGGGGGAGAGGGGGAAGTCGTTGGGGGAGAGAGAGAGGGGAGAGAGAAAAAGGGGAAGGGGGAGAGAGGGGGGAGGGAGAGAGAGAGGAGAGAGGAGAGGATGGATACGAGAGAGCGAGAGTGGACAGAGAGAGGGGGAGAGAGAGGGAGGGAGAGGAGAGGAAAGAGGGAGAGGGGGAGATGGACACAGAGAGAGAGGGGGGAGAGAGAGGAAAGGGCGTTGGAGAGAGGAGAGAGGAGATGGAGAGGGAAAAAGAGAGAGAGGGGAGAGGGAAAAGGGGGAGAGGGGAGGGGAAAGGAAAGGACAGAGGGAGAGAGGAAGAGAGAGGGAGAGAGAGGAGATGGGGCGAGGAGAGATGGGCAGATGGGAAGGGCAGGCCGGGCCCACGAAAAGACAGAGAGCAGTGAGTCAAAAACACACATTGGGACGCGACGATACTTTGAGAGTACGATGACCTATTGGGGGTGTTTTATGTGTGTGTGTGTGTGTGTTTTGGGGTGTGGGGTGTGTGTGGGCGTGGTGCGTGCGCACGCGGTGCGTTTGGTTTGCGTGGTTTCGTGCTGCGTGCGCGGCCCCGCGCGCGTGGGGTGCGTGCATGGGTATGTGGTGAGAAAGAGAGAGGAGAGAGAGGGGAGAGAAAAAAGAAAAGAGAGAGAGAAGAGAGGAGGGGGAAGAGAGAGGGGAGAGAGAGGAGAGGAGAGGAAAAATTTAGAGAGAGAAAGGAAAGGAAGAGAGAAATTGTTTTTTTAAAAAAAAAAAAAAGAAAAAAAAAAAGAAAAAGGGGAAAAACCTAGGGAAATTGGGGAAAAAGACAGATTGTAGAGGTGGGGGGGGAGAGAGCCCAAAAGGGAAGGGGGTGGTGGTGGGGTGAGGGGGGGGGGGAGGAAGATGGGCATAGCGAGGGCGGGAAAAAAGGGGGAAATGGGGGGGGGGGGGGAAGGGGGGGGGGGAAAAAAACTGGGGGAGTTTAATTCCAAATTTTGTTTTTTGCAAATCATTACCTCTCGGCAATGATGTCTTCCCCCCCCCCCCCCCCCCCCCCCCCCCCCCCCCCCCCCCCCCCCCCCCCCCCCCCCCCTCCCCCCCCCCCCCCGAAACGCCCCCCCATCTCTGCTCCTCGCCAAAAATACTCCTTTTTTCTCAGGGTTCCCCACCACATTTTTCCCCCCCCCCCCAAATTTTCCCCTTTTTTCCACCAACCCTCTGCCCTCCCCCCTCCCCCCCCCCCCCCCCCCCCCCCCCCCCCCCCCCCCCCCCCCCCCCCCCCCCCCCCCCCCCCCCCCCCCCCCCCCCCCCCCCCCCCCCCCCCCCCCCCCCCCCCCCCCCCCCCCCCCCTTTCCCGTCTTCCTTTTTGTATGTCCCCTTTTTTCCCCCTCCTATTTGTAAAGCTTCATTGGTCCCCCCGATTTTTTTTTTTTTTTTTTTTTTTTTTTTTTTTGGTGCCTATTTCTTCTCAATTTGCCCTTTGGTCGTACTCGGTGAAATTTTGGGTTTTCTTTGTCTTGGGGACGAAAAAAAGTCTGCAACCCGAGGTTTCTGAAGACAAATTTCCCAAATGCAATTGTTGAAATCCCCCCCAAAAAAAAAAAAGGGGGGGGGAAATTGCACATTTTAAAAAAAGGCAAAAAACGACAAGACATTCGAAAAAAAAACGGATTCAAAAAGAACCCCCAAAAAAGAAAAAGGGGAAGTATTTTTCCCAAAAAATTTAACACAAAACAATGTTCCCTCCCGGTTATAATCCCGCTTTACAATTTACTTGTCTGTTTAGTGATTTTGGGGTTCGGATTTGGGGGGTTAAAAAACAAAAAAGGGAAACACAGGTGCCCTTTTTGGCACGTTACTGTGTAGTGGGGCCTTTTTCTGTTTGTGTTTTTTTTGTTTGGGTTTTTTGCATGGGTTTTTAATCTTATTCCCCCTATTCTTCGGGGGGCGGGGGGGGGGGGGTGGGGGGAGGATAAAAAGCGTTTGGGGGGCCGAAAAACGTTTGTGGATTTTTCTTAAAATTGGGCCCCCGTTGCTAGAAAGGAAAAGAGCGTCGTTGCCTTTGGGTGGATGGGGCCCAAAGGGAGTTTTCTTTTGTGTTTGTTTGTTTGTGTTTGTTTTTTTTTAAAACATCTTGCTTTTACTATTTCATTTGTTTGGGTTTTTTCATGGGGTTTTTTTTCTCTCTTGCTACAAAAAAATGGGTTTATTGCTCCTTTCCCCTCTCTCTTCTTCCTTTTCTCTCTCTGGGCTCGGGCTCTTTGCTCTCTCTCTTCTCTCCTCTTTCCCCTCTCCACCACACCACCGCACAAACGCACGCAAGCACTCAGCACACACGCATGCACACACCCTCGCACAGCAACGCACCGCACACACAGCACACACGCCCCGCAAGCACTCAAAGCCCACCCCAACACAACACCCCACCCACACACACACACCCACACACCCACCAAAAACACCCCACACAAACACACACACACACACACACACCCCGCCCGTCCCACCACCCCACTTTCCACCCCTGTTTTGAATCATCAACAAATTGAGGTTTTTGGGACATTAGGGTGAATTTGGGTTTGGGGGCCGGAAACGGTTTTATTTTGCAAAAGGGTGGTTGTTTTTTCGGGAAATGTTTTTCTTTCTTGTCTTTTTCTTTCCTTCTTTTTTTTTTTATTTTTATTTTTCTTTCTAGAGCCGGGATAAAATGAAACATAAAAAAGAGGCCCGGGAAAAAGGGCGAAAAAGAGCACACACACGCCGCGCCCCACAACACACACACACAACCCCAAAACACACACACCACAAAGCCCCGCACACGTAATACACACACACACACCACCCCAAACACCACCAAAACACCCCACACACCCACAAAACACGCACACCCCTCAGCCCTGTACACACGCCCGCACCCCCGCAAAGGGACCCCATGCACGACACCACAAAACCCCCACAAAACCCACACACCCAACCCCCCAACCCCCACACACACACAAAAAAAACAAAGAGAGAGGGGGGGAGAGAGAGGGGGAGAGGAAGGAAAAAGAGAGAGAGAGGGAGAGGGGAGGAGAGAGAGGGGGTAGGGCCCAAAGGGCCCTGAGAAGGTTTTACCCCGGTGAAACAACAGAAACGAAAATGTAAATTTTCAGACTAGTTTTGAACCACAAGATTGTTTCTTCTTAGTCAGAACTACGTTTTTAAGAAATAAAGGGAAAAATTTCGAAAAACTTTATTTAAACTTTGAGAGGGAGAGAGAGAGGAGGGGGGAGAGGGAGGGGAGGGAGGAGGGGAGAGAGAAAAAGAGGGGGGGGGGAGAGAGGAGGAGAGGAGAGAGTCTCAAAAAACTGAAGTTATGAAAGGGCCAAGCCCTTATGAAAAAAGGATGTAACTCTCCTCTGATGTGAGGGAATTATCGGTTTCAAAAAATACCCTCATTTTAAATACACAGCTATAGGTACGATAGAAAATGATGACAAATTTATTCATTTTAAACGAAAAAATTTTGGTTTTTGTAACAGAGAGAGAGAGAGAGGAGAGAAGGGGAGAAGAGAGAGAGAGGAGGAGAGAGGGTGAGAGAAGGGGGAGAGAGAGAGGGGAGCAGCGAAAAGAGAGAGAGAGAGAGCGGGGAGCGAGGAGGGAGAGAGAGATTTAGGGGAGAGAGGGGGGAGGAGAGAGAGGAGAGGAGAGAGAAGAGGGGAGAAGGAAAAGGAGCGAGAAAAGAGAGAGAGAGAGAGGGAGAGATTTAGAGGAGGGGAGAGAGAGAAGGCCCGCGAGGGGAAAAGGAGAGAGAGAGAGGAGAGGAGGGGAGAGAGAGCAGCGAGAGAGAGGGAGAGAGGGAGAGAGAGGGCCACAGAGAGAGCGAGCGAGGAGAGAGAGAGAGAGAGCGGGAGAGAGGAGAGAGAAGAGGCGGAAACAAGGGAACCGTTAACTGCGCATGACAGGAGGGTGATAGACTTAATTTCCTGGCCCCACAATGGTGGATGGGAATTGTATGTTTCATTTCCGGTTTTCAACTGTTTTCTTCCCGTTCCTCTGTCTCCTCTCTGCTTATCACTCGTTCTGTCCGAGCGTGAGGGGACGCAGGTGTAGCGCGCTAGCGTTGGTGTATGTACATGCGCCAAGCGCATGTTGATCGGTACACGCGCATGTGTGCGTGTGGTGTGTGGTACTATATGAATTACATGATCTAAAAGCCGAGCAGAGTTCTGTCTCCCGATTTGACCATATACTGGTGTAAATCCTTCTGTAGAATGTAGAACACAACACAGTACACTACCTGCTGAACAAAGGTTCTATCTCACAATTTGACCATCTACTCGTGTAAAACCCGTCTGTAAAATCTAGAACGCCAACAACACAATGGCCTGTGAATAAACACGAGATGACGTTTCAAGATATAAAAAGAATATGTGATAAATGCTCGGCTATGAATGTCAGTGATGGGTACCGTTGTTATCTGTGTGCTTTCGTTTAAAGATAACATCCAGACCAATTAATGTTGAGGCAAACTGGAACAGTACTATGCTCATGAGAGAAAAAAATTCTGCTACTGAAGCAAGACAACAATCGGTATCAGTCAGTTGTGTGTGTGTGTGTGTGTGTGTGTGTGTGTGTTGGTGTGTGTGTGTGTGTGTGTGTGTGTGTGTGTGTGGTGTGTGTGTGTGTGTGTGAGAGAGAGGAGAGAGAGTGTGTGTGTGAGAGAGAGACAGAGAGAGAGAGAGGAGAGAGGAGAGGAGATGTGGTGTGTGTGTGTGTGTGTGATGCGTTGCGTGCGTGCGTGCGTGCGTGCGTGCGTGCGTGCGTGCGTGCGTGCGTGTGTGTGTGCGCGCGCACGTGTGTGTGTGTGTGTGTGTGTGTGTGGTGTGTGTGTGTGTGTGTGTGTGTGTGTGTGTGTGTGTGTGAACCGACCGACCGACCGACAGACAGAGACAAAGACAGAGACAGACAGACAGACAGACAAAGACAGAGAGTCAGAGAGACAGAGACAAAGAGACAGAGATAGAGAGCAAGAGAGACGGAGATAACGCGCAGTGGCGAACCTTTGACGATATTCTTAGGCTTCAGTTTGCAGTCTCTCCTCCGTGTTCTTTTCTTTCTTTTTTTTTTTCTTTCTTTTTTGACCCGAAGTGATCATATCCTGGCATTTTTTTTTTTTTTTTAGCCGGAGTGAGACCACGATGCATGGACTATCTTTGCCGTCTTTCAATCGGTGTGTAATGACCCTAACCCCAACCCGACACCAGACCCCAAATCCAACATCAACAATATTATCAGCAAATGTCCAGTTCTTAACACTAATGTTAGTTGAGATTGAGTCACAATGCGCAGGATCACACAAAACGAAAAAAGTGCAGAGTAACGCTCGCTGACACACAGTACAAAATAAACCCAACAACTGTGTCTTCGTCAGGCGTCTCGCACAGACAAACACATACAGACAGATAGACACAAACAGACAGACAGAATAGACAGGCAGAAACACACGCAGGCACGCAGGCACGCGCACGCGCTCACACACATGCACGCACGCATACGCACGCACGCACGCACGCGCGCGCGCGCGCTCGCACACACACACACCACACACACACAACACACACACACACAACCACACACACACACACACACATGCACACATGCACACACGCATACGCACACGCAACACGTAAATAAATGAATACATAAATAGATAGATAAATAAATAAAAAAAAATAAATGAATATGTACTCAACAATACTTCTCAAAAAAACGCTTGGCCATCACCTTTAGATTTTTCTTTGTTTTTTTGTTTTAAGAGAAAGACATTTCAACGCAATGTTCTGTAAACACATGAAAAAAAGAACTGAAGCCTCAGTGTGCGTGTATCACGTGCAACGTAACGTAGTAACTCCAGCCCCCCAAACACCGAGTTGGCAGTTTAAAAGCTGCGAATCTAGTCATGCTGGCTCTCAACATGATAAACGATCATCTTTGCTGCTCATCTTAATTGTGTTGCCGTTCTGGTGTGTAGAGTTCGATCGGCCTCCTTTCCCCCACTCCCCTGGATTGTACATTCCCGTCCTCTGTATCAGGGTAGATGGGCGTCGACACTGAAGCCTCTAATTAGCACATGATTTTGTGAAAAGAGGTCATATGTAGGTACTGCTACTGAATCTGAATGTAAGTGGGCAACCAGCTTGAAATCAGTGGAATGCTGCTGACCACGTTGACCAGAAAGCACAGGCCCACTACAGCGAGGTGGGTTCTGTATGTGGTCAGTCTTGAAATAAAATGTCAATGTGTGTTTGTTTGTTTGTACAGTTCTTGTTGCTGTGTGCATCGTGTCAGCTGCGGGTATAATTATGGGCAAGCTTGGAATATCGTGTTTTGGGGGCATATCTCATTTGGTTTTTGTTTGTTTGTTTGTTTGTTTGTTTGTTTTCTATGTGGTCTGGGTTGGCATTTGTACCAGAAAGATTTTGGGGTCGCAAGCAGCGTTTGTGTTAGTGATGGCGTTGTAATTATCCAATCACGGAGGGAAGATTCCGACTTGTTCGTTCTTTAGTTTTTTTTCTTT
>CM031615.1:1059656-1069656 GCA_018398815.1 Conus ventricosus
TATTACGTCACTCGTGTCGGTAACCACCAGTTTGGCTGTCGTAGTAATAAATCTTGTTCAAAAAAAAAAAAAAAAAGAAACAGAAGATATAATGGCGGAGAAAAGAACACCCCTATTGAACAACTGTGAGTGTCGCTCGTGATTTAGGCTATTCGGGAGAAGAGTTGCGAGCATTCGTTGAAAACCAGCAAAAGATGGAAAGGGATGAACGCGCGGAAGACGACGCGTTGCAGTAGAAATGCATTAGCAGAGCAGGAAAGGACTAAAGCTAGCGCAATGCAGGAAACAGAGAGAATAAGGGAAGCGCAGGAAACAGAAAGAATGAAGCAGGAAACGGAAAGATTAAAGGTTCAATTAGAGTTAGAGAAAGTGAGGATACAAAGGAGACCACCGAGGATGGGAGTTCAGTTTTCCAGTGACTCTGTGCGCAGTTACGCTCCCCGACCCAAGTTGCCAAAATTCTCTGAGGAACCGATTCGATTGATGCATACATCAGTCGTTTCGAAACGTTGCGACCAGTCAGGGTTGGCCTCCAGAAGAGTGGGCAGTCATTTGTCAGCGCTATTGACGGGTAAGGCATTGCAGATTTTCACTGCATTGCCAGAAGACACCCAATCTGATTTTGGTGCTGTGAAGGAATCGTTGATGAAGGGATTTGACCTCACAGAGGAGGGATTCAGAAAGAAATTTCGATCGGCTAGATTACAAGCAGGTGAAACGTACACCAGTTTGGTGCACGTTTAGAGCACTATTTTGAGAAATGGTTAGAGTTGAGTGGTACGAAGAAGGAGTTCGCTGAGTTGAAAGAGCTGGTTATGAAGGAACAGATTTTGTCAGGTTGCGGCCCTGAGTTAACCATACATTTGAAAGAGAGACAGCCAGAGACAGCAGGAGAGTTTTTGAAGTTCGCAGAGGTGTATAGAGAGGCACGTTTGGGCACTAAGGTGCAGGAGAAACAGGTGCCAGGCACAGGTGAGAAGAGTGCAAGGAGACTAGGAGAGTTTTCTGCAAAGTCTGCAAACCCAGTGGTGGGGCAGAAAGGAGGACAAAGGGACAATAGGTGTTTCATTTGTCACAAGAAGGGACATGTGGCGAGGGATTGTCGCAGAGGTTCCAGAAGGCAGCAGCCTTGCAAAGAGTGGATAAGGGTCGCCAGGGGAAACGACCTGCAGTGGAACCAAAGGGATCCAATCGGAAGAGGGTGGAGTGCAGCCTATGGCTAGCACGGACAGCAGTCAGTGTCAGGGATGGAGGGCACTAGCTGAGTGGTTCGTTACCAGTGGAAGAAGGGTGGATTGGCCAGCAGAGGGTGAAAGTGTTACGAAACACTGGTTGTTCATGCGGTGTAGTACGAACAACGCTGGTCGAGAAAGGGGATTTGACAGGGCAAATCCAGACCTGTACTCTAATCGATGGCACTGTGAGGGGTTCCAGTTGCTAAGATAGAAGTACGTACCCCTTACTTCTCAGGCGAGTTGGTCTGCGTGGTGATGGAGAAACCCTTCATGATTTGATCATCGGAAATATTCCAGGTGCAAGGGATCCAGGGGATCCTGAGTGTGTTGGACTGCTACAGGGGCAGCAGTTCAAACAAGGAGCAAGAAGGAGGAAAAGGTTGATAAACCGTTAGCCGTTCAGCAGGAAGTAGGCATAGATGTGTCACCTGATGAGTTAGGCAGCGCAGGAACAGACCCTTCGCTCATGAAGTCTTGGGAGTTGGCAAGAGGTGGAGAGAAACAGGAGGTTAGAGGAGGTGAGACAGAATTTCTTGTGAAAGGCGGGCTGTTGTACTGAGTGTTCACCAAGGGGAAGACAGGTAAGGTGACCACGTCAGTTAGAGGTACCAGCAGGTTATCGTGACACTGTCATGTCAGTGGGTCACGAGTCGCTCATGGCGGGTCATCTCGGCACCAGCAAAACAGCTGACCGAATCTTTGATGACTTTCATTTGGCCAGGAGCAATGGCAGACATCAAGTCGTTTCGCATGTCATGTGACGTGTGTCAAAGGTCAGCCACAAGAGGTGTGAAGAGGAAGGCACCTCTTAAACAGCCCCTTTAATTGACACACCATTCAGGAGGGTGGCTGTTGATCTGATTGGCCCAATCGCGCCCGTTGTCCAAAGGTGGGCACAGATATGTGTTGACACTTGTGGACTACGCGACCAGATACCCAGAAGCGGTTGCATTGAAAGGCGTAGATACGCAACAGGTCGCTGAAGGGCTGGTAGACATCTTTTCTCGCGTGGGTGTACCAGCACAAATTCTCAGTGACAGGGGGTCACAGTTCACCTCAGGCGTGATGAAGGAGGTCAACAGGCTGCTAGGGATCACACAGCTTCTCACTACCCCATACCACCCACAATGCAATGGCTTGGTGGAGAGATTCAATGGTGTGCATGAAGGGCATCTTAAAGAAGCTCTGTGAGGAAAGGCCAGCAGATTGGGACCGCTACATTCCAGCGGCACTGTTCGCCTACAGGGAAGCCCCTCAGGAAAGCACAGGCTTTTCGCCATTTGAGCTGCTGTATGGGCGGACAGTTCGGGGACCAGTGTGCATTCTCAAAGAGCTGTGGTCCGGAGAACAGGAGTCAGAAGAGGTCAAAACCACTTATCAGTATGTGGTGGACCTACGCAATAGGCTAGAGGAGACATGTAAGGTCGCAAGGGAGAGTTTGCAGGAGGCTAGGGTCGTTCAGAAGAAGCAATATGACAGGAAGGTGAGGAAGCAATTCCTCAAGGGGAGATCAAGTCCTGTTACTGCTTCCCACGGATCACAACAAGCTGCTGATGCATTGGAAGGGACCATTCACCATCATTGAAAAAGTAGATCAGGACTACCGAATCGATGTGAATGGGAAATCAAAACTTTCCATGCAAATTTGCTCCGCAAATATATTCAGCGTGAGACTCAGCACATAGGCGCAGCAGCAATCATTGATGGAGGTGAAGGAGACCCAGCAGAGGAAGGGGATTTTGTTGCCTGAGTTTCCAGGAGAAGAGTCATACAGGGATGTGTCACTGTATGAAGGGCTAGACAGTAGGAGACAGGAGGAAGTTAGGGGGCTCCTAGAACAGTATAGGGGGTCCCTGACTGATAAACCAGGCAGGACAACTCTAGAGACATGTACGGTGGAGTTAACATCGCAAAACACCCGTACATGTGAAAGCCTACCCGATCCCATATGCCACCAAGCAAGTGATCGAGGAGGAGGTAAGAAAAGATGTTGGACCTTGGGGTGATTGAACCGTCCAAATCATCGTATAGTGCACCCGTCGTCTTAGTGAGGAAAAAGTCAGGTGAGCATCGATTCTGTGTTGACTATAGACGTCTGAACAGTGTCACCAAGGTCGATGCAGAGGTCATACCGAACATGGAAGACCTGTTCGCTCAGATCGCCACAAGCAAGAGCCAGTATTTCACCAGGATAGATCTGGCAAGGGTTACTGGCAAATAGCCTTGAGTGAGGGACTCAAAGGAAGTCACAGCATTCTCCACTCCTATGGGGCTATACCAGTGGCGAGTACTTCCTTTTGGGATGGTCAACGCACCTGCAGTCTTCTCTCGGATGATGAGGAAGTTATTGACGGGATTGGAAGGCGTTGTGAATTTCATGGATGACATTCTGATAGCATCCGAGACATGGGAGGAGCATATGAGGCAGCTGGAGCAGTTTTAGAGAGGTTGAGACAAGCCAATCTCACAGCCAGACCAACAAAGTGCCAGGTTGGTTTTCCAAGCCTGGAGTTCCTAGTTTTGTTGTCGGAGGCGACCACAAAGCAGCCGGAAAGAGGAAAGGTGGAGAAGATGATGAATTCAGAGAGCCAAAGACCAAAACAGAAGTCAGGAGTCTGCTAGGTTTTATTGGTTTCTATAGGGAGTTTGTTCCAAATTTCGCAGCAATCAAGAGTCCTCTCAGTGATTTGGTCAAGGCAGGGAAACCGCAGTGGTCGAATGGTCAGACGCTGCAGAGCAAGCACTGCAGACGGTGTTGGAAAGACTAGGTTCCCGTCCCATCTGAAGCTACCAGATATGTCCAAACCATTTTTGTTGCGGACAGATGCATCAGGCGGTGGAGTAGGTGCAGTATTGTTGCAGGAGCATGAAGGGGTCGAGTTTCCTGTGAGGTATGCTAGCAGGAAGTTGACAAAGTGTGAAGAAGGGTACGCAACGGTGGAGAAGGAGTGTTTAGCTGTCGTGTGGGCTGTGCAGAAATTCCACAAATACTTGTATGGGAAAGAGTTCGTGATAGAGACTGATCATCAACCACTCAAATTCCTGCAGGAGGCGCAGCTGAAAAACAGCAGAGTGCTGCGTTGGGCAATGGCATTGCAGCCCTACAGGTATCGAGTGCAGTACATCCCAGGTCGACAGAATGTCGGAGCTGACTATTTAAGCCGTGTAGTCTAGCAAGCTGCAACTCAGAGGAAGTCAGTCATATCCGGGGTGCTTTGTTGATAATATGTGTTGATTACAGTTATGTTGATTGGATATGGGTTCATTCCCAGTTGGCTATGGTTCATATTTTTTGTGTGAGACTTGTTCATATTTTCTTTGTGAGACTTGTTCATGTGAATGTAGTTATGCTTGGAGCATACAGTCGCTTGTGTAGTGATGCATTATTTGCATAAGTGAGGATGGAGATTCCTCAGTGAAGTGTCATGGATCGTGATCATATTATATTGTGCTTTTCACAGAAATTGTGAGAGAAGACGTGGCAATTCCGCAGGTAGGGGAATTGCATAAGTGCGCACAGAGGTTGTTATAAAATGAGTTGAAATAACGCAAGAGCGCACGCCAATGATAACTCATTGAGTGGTATTCACTAATGATATATTCTATAATTTATAAACCGTTGGTTGTAAAGTATTTTTCAAACTTTGCATGTGTAGCTGTGTGTCAGCAAATTCGGTTGTCGTCTTTTTTGTACCGTGTTTTGAGACAATGCGGTGCACAGTCTTTTGCAAGGGGAAATTGTCACGGACAAAAAAATAAACAACCAAAGTCGTGGTCCAGGTTGTTTGGACATAAGCTCAAACTCAAATATTCTGAGCGCCAGGTAGACGGGGCCCCACGTGTCGGGTCCAGCCAATTAAGCATAGCTGAGAGGCTCCACGGAGACGGTCTGTCCAGCCAGATGGACTAAGTAGCTGACCGACGCCTCGATGTCTGGTCAAACGAGTCTCGACGCCCGGATCAGACTCTCCAGCCAATTTGAGCACAGTGAGGAGACTAATCCTAATCCTCTATGGAGACGTACGGTCCAGCCAGTCAGACTAAGTAGCTGACCGACGCCTCGATGTCTGGTCAGACGAGTCTCGACGCCTGGATCAGACTGATCTAGCCAATTTACGACGTCGCCGGAACGAAGAGAGGAAGGTAGTGTGTGGTGGGGGTGAAATCAAGCTAATCAATTAAATGACCAATTGACCACCACAGAGAGTAAGGGCGTGTAGGCGTGACTGTCATGATTTGAATGTCCAATGGAATAGAGGGAGATAACTTCGGGTACGAGGCGGTAAAAATACTGACCAATGGTACTCCACCCTTGGACACGTAGGTAGGGGATAAAGTAATGGGTGAGTGAGAGAGGGGGAGAACGAACAGAGAGACAGAGAGAGGAAGAGGTTCTGGGTGTAAGCTCTGGAGGGAGAAGAGCAGAGAGATGAGGGAGGAGAGAAGAGACCAAGTGGAGGCATTAGCACCAGATAAAGTCTGCAGAGGGAGGACTAAAGAGAGATGTGGAGAGAGAGAGTGCTAACTAATGAAGAGAAAAAGAAAGAAAAGAAAAGGAAAAGAAAGCAACCATGTCCATTTGATAGAGCAGACTAGAAGAGGAGAGAGAGTGCAATGCGTTAATGCAGGAAGAAAGAAAGGAGAACAGATCGATGTTGATAGTCACTGTTCCATGTGAAACCGGGGGTTCGACCTCATACCATGGCAGCGTCACTTCGTCAAGCAGAACCACAGACCAACGCAGTGCCAGCAGTCTAACCTGACCAGGTGCCAGCAGACCAAGACCAGTGCCAGCAGTTGTGTCGTGCTTGTGAAAGTGACAGTGAAAAAAAAAAAAAAGAGAAAAGAAAGGACAGTGATTCGTGAATAGTTAAGATCACCTGGCCAGGTAAAGTAGAAATCTATTTATACCCGGGTTAGTTAATGATGTTTTAGATAAATGATTTTGTGAAGTTCAGGAAAGAGAGAATGTTTTATTTTGGTTGATTCCATATGCATTGATGTTTCGTTCTATGATCATGTGTAGTAAAGTTATAGACTTTACTAGTGGTTTGATGTGACGAATGCATGATATATGAATGAGATCGTAAGCAAGCTGTGAGTGTGTTTGGGCTGTGCGCTAGTCCTTCCTCCATCGACATCACCCGAGGTTGACAGAGAGAGAGAGAGAGAGAAACCTTTACACAAAGCAACTTCCATGACACTGCCAGAGAATGTGTGTGTGTGTGTGTGGTGTGTGTGTGTGTGTGTGTGTGTGTGTGTGATAAATGAAAAATCAAAAACGTACAGATTTCACAACATCTGACTGGCTGTTATTGAATTACTGTCTAAAAGTGACCTTTGATACCTTCAGCTTCACAAACCCGTGGCGAATGGAAGACAGTTCGCAAACGATTAAAGAACAAAGCTTGCGAAGAAATTAATTCAGTGGTCATGAAGAGAATGTTATACGAATCTTTCTCCACTGATGCTTGTTTTTTTTTTTTAAGTCTGAATTTTGATCTGTGAAAAACCTATACACACATGAAGGCATCTACGTTCATAGTACATACGAACTAAAACATATTTACATCAGAAATAGGCACGATCATTATTGAGATCTTTATTTTCTCTCGGCTTGTTCACTCATTTCTGTTGTGTTCTCAGTTGAATTCACAAGATATCTCCTGAAATATCAAGCAAGAAATGTCTTGGAGGTACTAAAGTAAAACAGGGACGTGCACTAATTGACGCTCATGCCGCAAGCGGTACCCAAATCACCTAACACACATGTATGCAAGAGTCAGGCGGAACAAAACAAGGAAACTTGCGAACAGCAAATACTCTCCAAGCGAAGAGAAGCTCATGGTATCAGGAGGAAAGCTGCACAAACTCAAATCAACAATTGCTACAGAGACAGAGGCTAACTGAAACGAATACACAGAACGTCAATACGTTTAATGTATGTTGTCCTGCACAGTTACAGTTGTCTAATAATCTGGGAACTTCAATTCATAGGGAGAATGTTTTGTTTTCCCCATAATATCTTCCCGCAGGTGTATTCACCCAACTCTATGTTCCCCCAGTTTTACGTTTCCCTGACTCTCTGTATCCCCAGCTCTATGTTAACTTAGTACTATGTTCCTCCAGTCTTTGCTTCTATGCCCATCTCCCCCCCCCCCCCCCCCTTCCCCCCGCCTCCCTTCCGTCCAAATTCTCCACGGCACTATTTACCCCAGGTCTATGTTCCTCTGTCTCTATCGCTGTCAACTTGGTTGGTGTAAAACACATTAACCCATCAACAACCTTGCCACCTCCCAAGACCCCCTCCCTCCCGAACCAAGGGAGGTAACATAGAAAGCACCTGCCTATACGAAACACATGTGTTGAGCTACATGCGTAGATTTCCGACACATATGCAATACCACCAAGACGACCAAATTCGTTTATTTCTTGAGCCTTTCGAGTTAAGCAATCGCTTGTCAGGCCAGAGGACAAAATCTAGGAAAAATCACGGAAAAATCAGGTTAATTAACACACTATACTAGCGACAGTGGCAACAGAAGAGAGACAACAAAACAAAACAAAAAAGATGCAAAGCAAACGTACTCCCAGTATATCCTGAATACACGTGAGATATTCCATAAAGAGAAAAACCCGTCTTTGGCTGGTGTAACCGTTAGTAATGGCTATTCTGGTAAACATCGGCCATCATCTGTGACCCATAATGAACATACCTACAAACTTTCAGAAAGATTGGCCAAGTACTTTCTAAGATATTCCTTAAAGAAGGAAAACCGTTATGGGCCGTTATAGCCGATAATAACGGCTATAACGGTAAAATAACACATCGGGCATGATCCGTGACCCCTAATGAACATACCTACAAATTGTCGGAAAGATCGGCCAAGTACTTTCTGAGATATTCCATAAGAAAGGAAAACCGTTATGGCCATTAGTAACGGCTATAACGGTCAAATAACACATCGGGCATCATCCGTGACCGATAATGAAAATACCTTCAAATGTTCAGAAAGATCGGCCAAGTACTTTCTAAGATATTCCATAAAGAAGGAAAACCGTTATGGGCCGTTATAGTCGCTAGTAACGGCTATAACGGTTCAAATAAGACATCGGGCATGATCCGTGACCCATAATGAACATACCTACAAATTTTCAGAAAGATCGGCCACGTACGTTCTAAGATATTCCTTAAAGAAGGAAAACCGTTATGGGCCGTTATGGCCGTTAGTAATGGCTATTCTAGTAAACATCGGCCATAATCCGTGACCCTTAATGAACAAGCCTACACACTTTCAGAAAGATCGGCCAAGTACTTTCTGAGATATTCCATAAAGAAGGAAAACCGTTATGGGCCGTTATGGCAATTAGTAACGGCTATAACGGCAAAATAACACATCGGACATGATCCGTGACCCATAATGAACATACTACAAATGTTCAGAAAGATCGGCCAAGTACTTTCTAAGATATTCCTTAAAGAAGGAAAACCGTTATGGGCCGTTATAGCCGTTAGTAACGGCTATAACGGTAAAATAACTCATCGGGCATCATCCGTGACCCATAATGAACATGCCTACAAATTTTCAGAGAGACTGGCCTAGTACTTTCTGAGATATTCCATAAAGAAGGAAAACCGTTATGGGCCGTTATGGCCGTTAGTAACGGCTATAACGGTAAAATAACGCATCGGGCATCATCCTTGACCCATAATAGACATACCTACAAATTTTCAGAAAGATCGGCCAAGTAGTTTTGTCTGGACCGAGTTGAACACACCACGGACGAACACACACACACACACACACACACACACACACACACACAGAGCATTTCTTCGTTCCCATTCTAAAGTACTCCCTGTTCTATAAGAACTGGGAGTACAAAAAAAGGCAACATCCGAAGGTGCCAGCTCTTCCACTTCTGCAATGACCACCTGTTAGCAACTGTGGCGAGACACGATGCACGTGCAAAGCATGTCCGGCATTCAAACTGTTCTCTCTCTGTTCAGCATGACAGTGTATAAACAAACACCTGTGCTTTCGTCCTTGCCCCCATCCAGGTGTGTGTGTGTGTGTGTGTGTGTGAGACAACATGGACAGTCAAGTCATAGATCGTCTTAGGTTCTTACAATGGAACTGCAGAAGCAAGTGTAACATTGACCACCTTATTCAGTTTTTGCAAGACCATAGTTTTGATGTCCTTGCGCTGCAGTCTCTGAATTGTCATAAAAATGATTTACCAAAACTTACGGGATACTGTTTTCCTCCTCCAGTGACTGATGCAGTGAAGAAAAATGCTAAAACAAAAGTTGCCATATGTGTATTGTGTAAAGTTTGCACCAGCCTGTTAAAACACCTTGTACCTCGATTTACAAACGCTTATATTCCTGTTGTACAGCAGTGAATATCAAGGGCCAAAGTGTACAAGATGTCAATTGTTATTACCCAGACGGTGTATGCAAGAAGGAAGCCGACTGGTTGCTTGATTTAGATTCAAAGAGTGGATTATTCGAGGTGATTTCAATTCCCATCATGCTCTATGGTCCGAAAACTCTAAAAATATCATAAACAATAATGAATATCTCGCTAACACCATAGTAAATGCTAGTCTAACGATACTGAATGACGGGTCTATCACCAGAATTACTAATCACTCTGATCAGAAAAATTCATCAATGGATTTGTCCTTAGTAACTCCGGGTATTTTTCCACTTTGTACGTGGAATGTCATTCAGTCACCACTGGGTAGTAACAATCTTCCCG
>CM031615.1:1079656-1089656 GCA_018398815.1 Conus ventricosus
GTAGTAAAACTTATAATTAGTAAAAGATAGTGAAAAACAGTAAACTCTAAGCTACAGTAAAAGGTAGCAGGTGGAAAAAAGAGTAATACAAGCTGAGAAAAGTGGTGGAAAATAGGGGAAAATAGTATGTATGTGGGAAAAAATAGCCACAATCTGGGAAACGTTGTAAAAAGCTAAAAATAAAAAAATAAAACCATTTTGATCTTGCGCCGAATATGAGAAGATAAATACGTGGTTCTCGTTGTTCGTTTTCACTGTCCTAAATGTTGTATTTTTGCCTGAAGAAGACCCAAGAGGTCGAAATGCGTTGTGCTTTGTCCTGTACTGTGTTTGTCTATGTTCTTGGCGGTAACTGACCCCCTCTCTTTCTAGAGAAAAACAAAGAGCAGGTAAGTGAGTAAAAGGTACTGAAAAGTACACCAAAAGACAGAGAAGAAAAGTTATAAAAGACAGATAAAGTTGGTCAACGAAGAGACAAGTCGTACAAGGCACAGAAAATGAATGAGAAGCAAAGAACAGCGATTTTTAACAAAAATTAGAAAAACGCAGCAAAATCTGGGGAAAGTAGTGAAAGAACGCGAAAAGCTTTCTCACAGATGTCAATCTCATCTGATGAATCTCTCTGAAAGAAACCTTTTTCATCTGATGGCAGATTTTTCCTGAAGAAACGAAAGGAAAAGTTGTCAGAAATGTAGAAAAGTTGCAAAAGGACAGGGAGTACTGGGAACAGACAAGTCGTAAAGGTTAGAAAAAAAGTACATTCCCCGAAGCTGGAGTATGGCTGCCTTAATGGCGGGATAAAAAAAAAAGAACTCATACACACAAACCTCCACTCCCTTTGTTGGGTAGATGGGATTCATCCTTGCCTGTCTATACAGGGAGTGTCCGCAGGAGTATCAGCCTCCGTATGCAGATTGAAAGAAAGAAAAAAAAATAGAATGGCACTAAAACGTAAAGAAGAAGAAGTAGTTGTGATATATGGTTTAAACGACAAGAGTTTAAAACGAAAGTAAGTCAAAGTAATGAGACATTGTAAGAAAGGATGGAAATCAGTTAGACGGTAGAAGAAATCAGTCAACAGAAGAAAAAAAATGAACATCAGTGAAAAGTAGCGATCAGTACGGGGAAGTCAGTCTGGTGGCAAATGTTTCAGGTGGAAGAAGAAAAAGGGAAGACATCAATCAAATGTTTCAGGAGGAAGAAGAAGAAGGGAAGACATCAATCACATGTTTCAGGAGGAAGAAGAAGGTAAGACATCAATCACATCTTTCAGGAGGAAGAAGAAGGTAAGTCATCAATCACATGTTTCAGAAGGGAGAAGAAGGTAAGACATCAATCACATGTTTCAGAAGGAAGAAGACGGGAAGACATCAATCACATGTTTCAGAAGGAAGAAGAAGGGAAGACATCAATCACATGTTTGAGAAGGAAGAAGACGGGAAGACATCAATCACATGTTTCAGGAGGAAGAAGAAGGGAAGACATCAATCACATGTTTCAGGAGGAAGAAGAAGAAGGGAAGACATCAATCACATGTTTCAGAAGGAAGAAGACGGGAAGACATCAATCACATGTTTCAGGAGGAAGAAGAAGGGAAGACATCAATCACATGTTTCAGGAGGAAGAAGAAGAAGGGAAGACATCAATCACATGTTTCAGAAGGAAGAAGACGGGAAGACATCAATCACATGTTTCAGGAGGAAGAAGAAGGGAAGACATCAATGGATAAATCAGTGGCAGACCGACCCGCTTCCTCACTGACCCACCTGAAGTGACCTGTATGGCGGTTTGCTCGTGTCAAAAGATTTTTTTTTTTGCATCTCTTGTGTAAACAGTACCTTTCTAACTCGTAAACATCGACATTGTCACGGACAGAAAAAGAAAAAAACGAAGTCGTGGTCAGTCGCCAGCCAGTTTGTTTGGACATAAGCTCCAACTCAAATATCCTGGTGTCCAGGCAGTCGACTTAAGGTGTCGCGTCAGCCAATTAGGCATAGCGGAGAGGCTCCACGGAGACAGCACTGTCCAGCGGACAGACTAAGTAGCTCGGCCGACGTCTCGATAGGTCTGGCCAGACGGGTCTCGGCGCCTGGGTCAGACTGATCCGGTTAATTTGCAGGACCAGCGCCCACAAGTTAAGTCGGACGTCGCCAGTTGAAGTAGGAGGGGGGGAAGGTATCGTGTGGTGGGGGTAAAATCAAGCTAATTAATTAAATGACCCATTGACCACCACAGAGAGCAAGGCTAGTAGATGTGACTTGACGATTTGAATGTCCAATGGAATTAGAGGGAGGTAACCTCAGTAGAAGGCAGGAAAATACTGACCAATGGTACTCACCCTTGGACACATGGGATGATAATAAGAAAGCGATGCATGAGAACGGCAAGAGAAGAGAACGAAAAACAGAGAGAGAGGGAGAGGTTCTGGGAGTAGGCTCTGACGAGAGAAGAGCAGAGAGATGAGAGGAGTGAACGGAACCGAGTTGAAGCATGAGCACTAGATAGAGTCTGCAGAGGAAGGACTAATGAGAGATGTTGAGAGAGAGAGTTGCTAACTGATGAAGAGAAAAAAAAAAAGAGAAAAAGAAAAGGAAAAGAAAAGCAACCATGTCCATTTGATAGAGCAGACTAGAAGAGAGAGAGAGAGAGAGAGAGAGTGCAATGCTTAATGCAGGAAGAAAGAAAGGAGAACAGATCGATGTCTAGTAGTCACTGTTCGATCTGAACCGGGGTTCGACCTCATACTGGCAGCGCCACTTTCATCAGCAGTCCAACCTGACCAGCGCCAGCAGTCTAACCTGACCAGTGCCAGCGGTCTAACCTGACCAGTGCCAGCAGTCCAACCTGACCAGTGCCAGCGGTCCAACCTGACCAGTGCCAGCAGTTGTGTCGTGACTGGTGTTTGTGAAAGTGACAGTGAAAAGAAAAGAAAGAAAAAAAAAAGAAGAAAAGAAAAGACAGTGATTCGTGAATAGTTTAAGATCACCTGGCCAGGTAAAGTAGAAATCTATTTATACCCGGGTTAGTTAATGATGATTTAGATAAATGGTTTTGTGAAGTTCAAGGAAAGAGAGAATGTTTTATTTTGTTTGACTCCATATGCATTGATGTTTCTTTCCATGATTATGTGTAGTAAATTTTATAGACTTTACTAGTGGTTTGATGTGACGAATGCATGATATATGAATGAGATTGTAAGCAAGCTGTGAGTGTGTTTGGGCTGTGCGCTAGTCCTTCCTCCACTGACATACCCCGAGGTTGACAATTTATTGGCGAGCCTGCCAGGATATTCTGGCCATTTATTATAATTGTTCAACTTCTCAGAGAGGAAGCTGGGTGGGATTCAAGTATTGTAATCCTAAGACAAGGTAGTGTCTTACTGTATGTTTCCAAGATAGTTAAACACTAGGCTTGGCATTGCTTCCAAGATAGTTAACACTAGGCTTGGCATTTCAGCCCCAGAGTACTTATTTTCGCACAGATTGCCTATAATTCGCTCTCATAGTTGGGTCAGGCGCTAGGCGTCTTATAAAAACTAATTACGTTGTCCCAAGCAATATTATCATTCATAGGATTGTGCTATTACGTCACTCGTGTCGGTAACCACCAGTTTGGCTGTCGTAGTAATAAAATCTTGTTAAAAAAAAAAAAGAAGATATAATGGCGGACGAAAAGAACACCCCTATTGAACAACTTGTGAGCGTCGCTCGTGATTTAGGCTACTCGGGAGAAGAGTTGCGAGCATTCGTTGAAACCCAACAGAAGATGGAAAGAGATGAGCGAGCGGAAAGACGCCGTGTCGCAGTAGAAATAGCAGAGCAGGAAAAGATTAAAGCTAGCGAGGCGCAGGAGACAGAAAGAATAAGGCAGGAAAACAGAAAGAATAAGGGAAACGCAGGAAACAGAAAGAATGAAGCAGGAAACAGAAAAATTAAGGATTCAATTAGAGTTAGAAAAAGTGAGAACACAGAGGGAGACCTCTGATGATGGTAGCTCAGTTTCCGGTGACCCTGTGCGCAGTTACGCCCCCCGACCAAAGTTGCCAAAATTCTCTGAAGGATCAGATTCGATTGATGCGTACATCAGTCGTTTTGAAACGTTTGCTACTAGTCAGGGTTGGCCTTCAGAAGAGTGGGCAGTCATTTTGTCAGCGCTATTGACGGGTAAGGCATTACAGATTTTCACTGCGTTACCAGCAGACCAACAATCCGATTTCGGTGCTGTGAAGGAGTCTTTGATGAAGGGATTTGACCTCACAGAGGAGGGATTTAGAAAGAAATTTCGATCAGCTAGATTACAAGCAGGTGAAACGTACACTCAGTTTGGTGCACGTTTAGATCACTATTTTGAGAAGTGGTTAGAGTTGAGTGGTACGAAAAAGGAGTTCGCTGAATTGAAAGAGCTGGTTATGAAAGAACAGATTTTGTCAGGTTGCGGCCCTGAGTTAACTATACATTTGAAAGAGAGACAGCCAGAGACAGCAGGGGAGTTGCTGAAGTTAGCAGAGGTGTATAGAGAGGCACGTTTGGGCACTAAGGTGCAGGAGAAACAGGTGCCTGGCACAGGTGAGAAGAGTGCAAGGAGACTAGGGGGTTTTCTGCAAAGTCTGCAAACCCAGTGGTGGGGCAGAAAGAAGGACAAAGGGACAATAGGTGTTTCATTTGTCACAAGAAGGAACATGTGGCGAGGGATTGTCGCATGAGGTTCCAGAAGGCAGCAGCCTTGCAAGAGGTTGAAAAGGGGTCGCCAGGGGAAACGACCTGCAGTGGAACCAAAAGGGATCCGATCTGAAGAGGGTGGAGTGCGGCCTATGGCTAGTACTGGACAGCAGTCAGTGTCAGGGATGGAGGGCACTAGGCTGAGTGGTTCATTACCAGTGGAAGAAGGGTGGATTGGCCAGCAGAGGGTGAAAGTGTTACGAGACACTGGTTGTTCATGTGGTGTAGTAAGAACAACGCTGGTCGAGGAAGGGGATTTGACAGGGCAAATCCAGACCTGTACTCTAATCGATGGCACTGTGAAGACGTTCCCAGTTGCTAAGATAGAAGTACGTACCCCTTACTTCTCAGGCGAGTTGTCTGCGCTGGTGATGGAGAAACCCCTTTATGATTTGATCATTGGAAATATTCCAGGTGCAAGGGATCCAGGGGATCCTGAGTCGATGACTGCTACAGGGGCAGCAGTTCAAACACGGAGCAAGAAGGAGGAAAAGGCTGATAAACCGTTAGTCGTTCCAGCAAGGAAGTCAGGCATAGATGTGTCGCCTGATGAGTTTAGGGCAGCGCAGGAACAAGACCCTTCGCTCGTGAAGTCTTGGGAGTTGGCAAGAGGTGGAGAGAAACAGGTGGTTAGAGGAGGTGAGACAGAATTTCTGGTGAAAGGCGGGTTGTTGTACCGAGTGTTCACCAAGGGGAAGACGGGTAAGGTGACAACTCAGTTAGAGGTACCAGCATGTTATCGTGACACTGTCATGTCAGTGGGTCACGAGTCGCTCATGGCGGGTCATCTCGGCACTGGCAAAACAGCTGACCGAATCTTGATGATTTTCATTGGCCAGGAGCAATGGCAGACATAAAGCGGTTCTGCATGTCATGTGACGTGTGTCAAAGGTCAGCCACGAGAGGGGTGAAGAGGAAGACGCCTCTTAAACAGCCCCCTTTAATTGACACACCATTCAGGAGAGTGGCCGTCGATCTGATTGGCCCAATCTCGCCCTGTTCCAAAGGCGGGCACAGGTATGTGTTGACGCTCGTGGACTACGCGACCAGATATCCAGAAGCAGTCGCATTGAAGGGCGTAGATACGCAACAGGTCGCTGAAGGGCTGGTAGACATCTTTTCTCGCGTGGGTGTGCCATCACAAATTCTCAGTGACAGGGGGTCACAGTTCACCTCAGGCGTGATGAGGGAAGTCAACAGGCTGCTAGGGATCACACAGCTTCTCACTACCCCATACCACCCACAATGCAATGGCTTGGTGGAAAGATTCAATGGTGTGCTGAAGGGCATCTTAAAGAAGCTCTGTGAGGAAAGGCCAGCAGATTGGGACCGTTACATTCCAGCGGCACTGTTCGCCTACAGGGAAGCCCCTCAGGAGAGCACAGGCTTCTCACCATTTGAGCTGCGGTATGGACGAACAGTTCGGGGACCAGTGTGTATTCTCAAAGAGCTGTGCTCCGGAGAACAGGAGTCAGAAGAAGTCAAAACCACTTATCAGTATGTGGTGGACTTACGCAATAGGCTAGAGGAGACATGAAAGGTTGCAAGGGAAAGTTTGCAGGAGGCTAGGGTCATGCAGAAGAAGCAATATGACAAGAAGGTGAGGAAGCAATTCCTCAAGGTGGGAGATCAAGTCCTGTTACTGCTTCCCACGGATCACAACAAGCTGCTGATGCATTGGAAAGGACCATTCACCATCATTGAAAAGGTAGATCAGGATTACCGAATTGATGTGAATGGGAAACCAAAACTTATCCATGCGAATTTGCTCCGCAAATATATTCAGCGTGAGACTCAGCACATAGGCGCAGCAGCAATCATTGATGGAGGTGAAGGAGACCCAGCAGAAGAAGGGGAGATTTTGTTGCCTGAGTTTCCAGGAGAAGAGTCATACAGGGATGTGTCACTGTATAAAGGGGCTAGACAGTAGGAGACAGGAGGAAGTTAGGGGGCTCCTAAAACAGTATAGGGCGTCCCTGACTGATAAAACCAGGCAGGACAACTCTAGAGACCTGTACGGTGGAGGTAACATCGAAAAAAACCCGTACATGTGAAACCCTACCCGATCCCGTATGCCACCAAACGAGTGATCGAGGAGGAGGTGGAAAAGATGTTGGACCTTGGGGTGATTGAACCGTCCAAATCATCGTATAGTGCACCCGTCGTCTTAGTGAGGAAAAAGTCAGGTGAGCATCGATTCTGTGTTGACTATAGACGTCTGAACAGTGTCACCAAGGTCGATGCAGAAGTCATACCGAACGTGGAAGACCTGTTCGCTCAGATCGCCACAAGCAAGAGCAGGTATTTCACCAGGATAGATCTGAGCAAGGGTTATTGGCAAATAGCCTTGAGTGAGGACTCAAAGGAAGTCACAGCATTCTCCACTCCTATGGGGCTATACCAGTGGCGAGTACTTCCTTTTGGTATGGTCAACGCACCTGCAGTTTTCTCTCGGATGATGAGGAAGTTATTGACGGGTTTGGAAGGCGTAGTGAATTTCATGGATGACATTCTGATAGCATCTGAGACAGGGGAGGAGCATATGAGGCAGCTAGGAGCAGTTTTAGAGAGGTTGAGACGAGCCAATCTCACAGCCAGACCAACAAAGTGCCAGATTGGTTTTCCAAGCCTGGAGTTCCTAGGTTTTGTTGTTGGAGGCGACACAAAGCAGCCAGAAAAGGGCAAGGTGGAGAAGATGATGAATTCAGAGAGACCAAAGACCAAGACAGAAGTCAGGAGTCTGCTAGGTTTTATTGGTTTCTACAGGGAGTTTGTTCCAAATTTCGCAGCAATCACGAGTCCTCTCAGTGATTTGGTCAAAGCAGGGAAAACCGGCAGTGGTCGAGTGGTCAGACGCTGCAGAGCAAGCACTGCAGACAGTGCTAGAACGACTAGGTTCCCGTCCCATCTTGAAGCTACCTGATATGTCTAAACCATTTCTGTTGCGTACAGATGCATCAGGTGGTGGGATTGGTGCAGTATTGTTGCAGGAGCACGAAGGGGTCGAGTTTCCTGTGAGGTATGCCAGCAGGAAGTTGAAGTGCGAAGAAGGGTACGCAACTGTAGAGAAGGAGTGTTTAGCTGTCGTGTGGGCCGTGCAGAAATTCCACAAATACTTGTATGGGAAAGAGTTCGTGATAGAGACTGATCATCAACCACTCAAATTCCTGCAGGAGGCGCAGCTGAAAAACAGCAGGGTTCTGCGCTGGGCAATGGCACTGCAGCCCCTACAGGTATCGAGTTCAGTACATTCCAGGTCGACAGAATGTAGGAGCTGACTATTTAAGTCGTGTAGTCTAGCAAGCTGCAACTCAGAGGAAGTCAGTCATATCCGAGGGTGCATAGCTACTTTGTTGATAATATGTGTTGATTACAGTTATGTTGAGTGGAAATTGGGTTCATTCCCATTTGGCTATGGTTCATATTTTCTGTGTGAGACTTGTTCATGTAAATGTAGTTATGTTTGGAGCATACAGTCGCTTGTGTGGTAATGCACTGTTTGCGATAAGTGAGGATGGAGATTCCTCAGTGAGGTGTCATGGATCGTGATCATATTAGATTGTGCTTTTCACAGTAGTTGTGAAGAGAAGATGTGGCAAATCCGCAGGTAGGGAATTGCATAGGTGCGCACAGAGGTGTTTTTAAAATGAGTTGAAATAAGGCAAGAGCGCACGTCAATGATAACTCATTCGGGTGGTATTCACTAATGATATATCTTATAATTTATAAACCGTTTGTTGTAAAGTATTTTCCAAACTTTGCAGTGTAGCTGTGTGTCAGCAAATTCGGTTGTTGTCTTTTTTGTACCGTTGTTTTGAGACAATGCGGAGCATAGTCTTTTGCAAGGGGGAAAAATTTTCACGGACAGAAAAAGAAAAAAACGAAGTCGTGGTCAGTCGCCAGCCAGTTTGTTTGGACATAAGCTCCAACTCAAATATCCTGGTGTCCAGGCAGTCGACTTAAGGTGTCGCGTCAGCCAATTAGGCATAGCGGAGAGGCTCCACGGAGACAGCACTGTCCAGCGGACAGACTAAGTAGCTCAGCCGACGTCTCGATAGGTCTGGCCAGACGGGTCTCGGCGCCTGGGTCAGACTGATCCGGTTAATTTGCAGGACCAGCGCCCACAAGTTAAGTCGGACGTCGCCAGTTGAAGTAGGAGGGGGGAAGGTATCGTGTGGTGGGGGTAAAATCAAGCTAATTAATTAAATGACCCATTGACCACCACAGAGAGCAAGGCTAGTAGATGTGACTTGACGATTTGAATGTCCAATGGAATTAGAGGGAGGTAACCTCAGTAGAAGGCGGGAAAATACTGACCAATGGTACTCACCCTTGGACACATGGGATGATAATAAGAAAGCGATGCATGGAGAACGGCAAGAGAAGAGAACGAAAAACAGAGAGAGAGGGAGAGGTTCTGGGAGTAGGCTCTGACGAGAGAAGGCAGAGAGCTGAGAGGAGTGAACGGAACCGAGTTGAAGCATGAGCACTAGATAGAGTCTGCAGAGGAAGGACTAATGAGAGATGTTGAGAGAGAGAGTTGCTAACTGATGAAGAGAAAAAAAAAGAGAAAAAGAAAAGGAAAAGAAAAGCAACCATGCCATTTGATAGAGCAGACTAGAAGAGAGAGAGAGAGAGAGAATGCAATGCTTAATGCAGGAAGAAAGAAAGGAGAACAGATCGATGTCTAGTAGTCACTGTTCGATCTGAACCGGGGTTCGACCTCATACCTGGCAGCGCCACTTTCATCAGCAGTCCAACCTGACCAGCGCCAGCAGTCTAACCTGACCAGTGCCAGCGGTCTAACCTGACCAGTGCCAGCAGTCCAACCTGACCAGTTGCCAGCGGTCCAACCTGACCAGTGCCAGCAGTTGTGTCGTGACTGGTGTTTGTGAAAGTGACAGTGAAAAGAAAAGAAAGAAAAAAAAAGAAGAAAAGAAAAGACAGTGATTCGTGAATAGTTTAAGATCACCTGGCCAGGTAAAGTAGAAATCTATTTATACCGGGTTAGTTAATGATGATTTAGATAAATGGTTTTGTGAAGTTCAAGGAAAGAGAGAATGTTTTATTTTGTTTGACTCCATATGCATTGGTGTTTCTTTCCATGATTATGTGTAGTAAAGTTATAGACTTTACTAGTGGTTTGATGTGACGAATGCATGATATATGAATGAGATTGTAAGCAAGCTGTGAGTGTGTTTGGGCTGTGCGCTAGTCCTTCCTCCACTGACATACCCCGAGGTTGACAGACATCGATCGCCTTCAAGTGAACTTCCTGACTG
>CM031615.1:1102156-1115109 GCA_018398815.1 Conus ventricosus
GATTCTCTTTAATAATGGCAGCAATCCATCAGAGCTGCCGTTTTTAAAAATTGAAAATACGACTATTCAGTATAAAGATATCGTGAAATTTCTAGGTATCTATCTTACACCAAAGTTGTCCTGGAACGCTCATATCAACTACATCGTTACTAAGGCAAGGAAATGTTTAAATCTATTAAAGATTATAAGCAAACAAGCCTGGGGACAAGATTGCAAAGTTTTGAAACATCTCTCTACATCGCTGATTAGATCAAAATTGTCCTATGGACAAGAGGTATTTTTTAGCGCCCCTAATTATTTACTTAAGAAACTACAAAGCATAGATTGCAAGGGTTATAGGCTTGCTCTTGGTGTGCCTTTTCACGCATCAACGCTTGGAACTTATAAAGAAATTGGAGAATTGCCTTTGGACGAGTACCGAAGTCTTGCATGCGCTAAATACGTTCTTAGAAGTTCGACAAGTAACAACTTTGCATCTGAGGAACTGAAAATTACATCTGAAAATTCTTTTCCTAAACGAGCTAAGCAGATATCATCATTGAAACCAATTGCCACTTACGTATCAGATCTACTCAAAAGATCTGATATAAATCCAAGTAATATTGACACAAATCAAGCGGCCTCCCCTTGTCCTGCTTGGGAGATGAATAAAGCGCAGTTTGATATTAATTATACTGACATGAAGAAAAATGAGAATCCAAACATTATGAAAACTGAAGTCCAATTACATATACAGAACACTTATCCAAATCATTTAAAGATATATACAGATGGTTCATCCTAGAAGATCACCGGGCAGGTTCAGCTTTTGTAATACCAGCGTTAAAAAGGAAAAGTCATACTACATTGGCAAAAATCGATCCATCTTTACTGCTGAACTTATTGCTATTCTTATGGCTCTCAATTACATAGTTGATTTTCCATTACAGTTATTTCAAATCTTATTTTGTGTAGATTCTCCATCGGTACTCTATGCTTTAAAATCATCAGATTACAAGTAAAAGACCAAAATTATGTTAGAAATCAGTCAATTAATTCCTATCTTAACTTTAAAAGGGACCAACGTTTCCTTCTGCTGGGTTCCTTCACATCTTGGATTTTCTTCAAATGAGTGGGCTGATAAAATAGCAAAAAAGGGCGCAAGGCAAGGCACAGAATCCACTGAAATTCATGTTCCCTTATCCATTCAGGAGGGTCATCACTTGCTGGAACAAGCAGTATGGAGTAGAATTAAAGGCTATACCCTGAGAAAAGATAGACTCTCCAAGAATAAGTATATTGATTCTCGTGGTTTGGATAACAAATCATACTTGAATTATACTGGCGTAATCAAATTCAGACAGATTAGTTCGCTATCTTACAGGATAAAACTCAATGCGTTCATCACAAAAATACAGCAAAAATGTTAGATGTTTATGTGGTGAACCAATTTCTAGCAAGCACATCATTTTTGAATGTCAGAGGTTAAGACCTATCTTACCAGTGATTTCTGAAAATTGTATTGAAGGCGTTTTCAAAAATGCTACTAGTTTGTTTAATATTGCGAAATGTTTACTTCATAGTCCTGTAGGACATTTGTTATAGACTAGTTGATTGTAATTTTTGTTAATGCTCATTTTTCTGACTTTTTTTTCTTCTTTTTTTTTCTCCCCCTTATCAAAGAGACATAAACACACAATACGGTCCCCCTCCCCTCCTCTTCCTCCCGATCCTCTCCCTCCCCCTCCCCCTCCCCCCTCCCCTCTCCCCGTCTAATATCACTATGTGGATAGACGTTAAATTGAAGACAACAACAACAACACAGAGATAATGACGACATCAATAACAGTGACGACATGACACGTCACAGCGTGTAGGCCCGCAAACATACGTCCATCTTTCGTCACTAACTGACGTCAGAACTCATATATATACAAACACACGCGTATCCCAGCAAAGAAGGCGCCTTGTTATTACCAGCGGCTTCATAAGCCTTGGACACATGTATCACTGTGGGGAAAATCAATACTGGTAGCCCAACTGTGACCCACAATATCTGTGAGAGAGCGTCAATCAATATTCGGTTTGCTGGGGGTGGGGGGAGGGGGGCGAAGAGAGAGAGAGAGACAGACACAGAGAGAGAGAGAGAGAGAGGAGAGAGAGAGAGGAGAGAGAGAGAGAGAGAGAGAGAGAGAGAGAGAGAAGAGAGAGAAAGAGAGAACAAAGGCAGACAGACAGAACAGACAGACAGACATAGACACAGACAGACAGACAGACAGACAGAGAAAAGACAGACACAGAGAGAGACAGAGACAGAGACAGAAAGGGAGACAGAGAGAGAGAGAGGAGAATGACAATGACAATGTTTTTATGTTAGGCCTCCAGCCTGTTGAGAGAGAGAGAGAGAGAGAGAGAGACAGACAGACAGACAGACAGACAGACAGACAGACAAACAGACAGACAGACAGACAGACAGACAGAGGGATGGGATAAAAGTGAAGGGGGGAGAGTGTGGGGAGCAACAACAACAGGAGGAGGGAGGGAGGGAGGAGAGAGAGAGAGAGACAGAGAGAGAGAGAGAGAGAGAGAGAGACAGACAGACAGACAGACAGACAGGCAGACAGAGGGATGGGATAAAAGTGAAGGGGGAGAGTGTGGGGAGCAACAACAACAGGAGGAGGGAGGGAGGGAGGAGAGAGAGAGAGACAGAGAGAGAGAGAGAGAGAGAGACAGACAGACAGACAGACAGACAGAGGGATGGGATAAAAGTGAAGGGGGAGAGGGCGGGGAGCAACAACAGGAGGAGGGAGGGAGGAGGAATAGAAAGCCACCTGTATGTGTGTGTGAGGGGGGGGGGGGCGTATGTGTGTGTGTTTGTATATGTGTGTGTGTTAGAGAGACAGACAGACAGACAGATAGACAGACCGACACAAACACAGACAGACCAACAGACAGATACACACACACACACACTCACCCCCCCTTCCACACACACACACAACACACACACTCACACACACACACACACACACACACACACACCCCCCCCCCCCCACACACACACAACACACACACACACTCACTCACTCACTCACTCACCCCCCCACCCCCCCACCCCCCCACCCCCCCACCCCCACACACACACACCTTGTGGGCGGAATTGACCTGATTGTTGTAGGAAAGCTGCAGCTGTTTCAACCCTCCTTGTCTCCCGTCCTCTCCCTCACCCCCTGCCCTTCTCCCTTCCTACCCCCCCCCCCCTTCCCCTCATCCTGTTAAAGTATATGTTGTCATTGGGTATGCAATGTCGCTAGCGGCAATATTCACCGTGAACACCGGCATCGGCATCTGTGTGTGTGTGTGTGTGTGTGTGTGTGTGTGTGTGTGTGTGTGTGTGTGCGTGCGTGTGTGTGTCTGTATACGTCCTTACGTGCGCACGTGTGTGTGTGTGTGTGTGTGTGTGTGTGTGTGTGTGGTTGCATATTGAATACACCAAACCAAACAAACAGATGTTTAGCTTGGTTTGTTTTCCGAAACACTGCTGTGTGTTTTGATCTTCGCTGGGTTTTTCTTTTTTTTTCCTGCCGACACTCCCTGTATAGACGGGCAAGTATTAATTCCATCTACCCAGCAAATGGAGTGGAGTTTAGTGTGTATGACGGGTTCTTTCAATCCCGCCATTAAGGCAGCCATACTAACTTCGGGGAAGGTGCATGCTATGTGTAACGTGTCATCCATACCAACAACCAAACTGGCCTTCTCTTCCGAAAGTTGGTGACGGGATTTTACGTGTGTACAAGATGTTATGCGTGCGGTCACACACGGAACCTCGGTTTATAGTCTCATTCGAGGGACTGTATGGGAAATGGAGTCAGAACCAATGTTGACACCGAGGGAAAAAATCCCCTGTACCGAAACGGCCCGGCGGAGATTCGAACCCGCAACCTCAGGATCGCCAAGATTACGTGTCCGGCGCTCTACCACTGAGCTATTCCGGCCCCTTCCCTGGGATTCATGATGATGGATGGAATCTCTTGTTGGCCCAAGCGAAGAGAATAGACAGGCAAGTCCTTTGCCAGACTGGGTCTTCATGTAGGACTGGAGCCCTGTCGTTGAAGCACACTGTCGGCTACAGACATAGCAGGGGAAGTAATTCACTGAAGCAGCAGTCTGCACACTTCTGGATTTTTTTTTTTTTCCTCAAGAACAGTCACTCTGTTCGTCTCCAAGGACTTTAGTGCCCATATGGTACGGGCTTCTCTCTGTTTTACCTCTATATAAAGAACAGTCACTCTGTTCGTCTCCAAGGACTTTAGTGCCCATATGGTACGGGCTTCTCTCTGTTTTACCTCTATATAAAGAACAGTCACTCTGTTCGTCTCCAAGGACTTTAGTGCCCACATGGTACGGGCTTCTCTCTGTTTTACCTCTATATAAAGGACTTTAGTGCCCATATGGTACGGCTTCCTCTGTTTTACCTCTATATAAAGGACTTTAGTGCCCATATGGTACGGGCTTCTCTCTGTTTTACCTCTATATAAAGGACTTTAGTGCCCATATGGTACGGGCTTCTCTCTGTTTTACCTCTATATAAAGGACTTTAGTGCCCATATGGTACGGGCTTCTCTCTGTTTTACCTCTATATAAAGGACTTTAGTGCCCACATGGCACGGGCTTCTCTCTGTTTTACCTCTATATAAAGGACTTTAGTGCCCATATGGTACGGGCTTCTCTCTGTTTTACCTCTATATAAAGGACTTTAGTGCCCACATGGCACGGGCTTCTCTCTGTTTTACCTCTATATAAAGGACTTTAGTGCCCACATGGCACGGGCTTCTCTCTGTTTTACCTCTATATAAAGGACTTTAGTGCCCATATGGTACGGGCTTCTCTCTGTTTTACCTCTATATAAAGGACTTTAGTGCCCACATGGCACGGGCTTCTCTCTGTTTTACCTCTATATAAAGGACTTTAGTGCCCACATGGCACGGGCTTCTCTCTGTTTTACCTCTATATAAAGGACTTTAGTGCCCACATGGCACGGGCTTCTCTCTGTTTTACCTCTATATAAAGGACTTTAGTGCCCACATGGCACGGGCTTCTCTCTGTTTTACCTCTATATAAAGGACTTTAGTGCCCACATGGCACGGGCTTCTCTCTGTTTTACCTCTATATAAAGGACTTTAGTGCCCACATGGCACGGGCTTCTCTCTGTTTTACCTCTATATAAAGGACTTTAGTGCCCATATGGTACGGGCTTCTCTCTGTTTTACCTCTATATAAAGGACTTTAGTGCCCACATGGCACGGGCTTCTCTCTGTTTTACCTCTATATAAAGGACTTTAGTGCCCATATGGTACGGGCTTCTCTCTGTTTTACCTCTATATAAAGGACTTTAGTGCCCACATGGCACGGGCTTCTCTCTGTTTTACCTCTATAAAAAAAAAAAAAAATTTATTTATTTATTCACTTTTTTTTTTTTTTTTTTTTGCACGGGTTTCTCCAGATATGTCTGTCAAGGACAGTGTGTTCGTTCCTTCCTTCCTTCCTTCCTTCCTTCCTTCCTTCTATTTAATGTCTATTTCCTAACTGTTATTTTAGACTTGGGATGGGGAAGAGAGAGAGAGAGAGAGAGAGAGAGAGAGAGAGAGAGAGAGAGAGAGAGAGAGAGAGAGAGTGTGTGTGTGTGTGTGTGTGTGTGTGTGTGTGTGTGTGTGTGTGTGTGTGTGTGTGTGGTGTGTGCGCGCGTATGCATACACACACACACACACACACACACACGCGCGCGCGCGCGCCACTCCCACCACACACCTCTTCTGTCTTCCCTAGTCTTTCAGCCTCAAACGCTCGCCGTCTGTCGCTGCTTGCGCGCGATGTCGTTCCGTCGAAGGTCCTGCCCATCCCGTTTTCATCCCATGGTCTAAGGGAAGCAACTCATGCTTGCGATCGACAGCAGTCGGAAGCGAGCTTCATGTCCGAGTCCACGGTTACAGTTTAGGCCCAAAACGCTATTCTCTATGACACTCTAAACTGCACCTGGCTTTTCTCAGAAGATCAGCCAGTACCAAAACATCGTCATCGCACAGTCCAGCCCTTGACCCATACCATACCTGACTGTGAGGCAGATCTCATGTCCGTTTCTTTTTCTATGCAAGCACGATCCACATGACCCTTCATTTTCCTGTCGTCTGCTGGACTTTTCACTCCGAAGTCTTGTGCCCTTACCAACGGCGTAGAAACACCACACAAATCATGCACAGTTTCTGCTGGTTTGCTGACATGTAGCATTGAACTAATTTAATGACCCCAAACTTCAGGATAAAAATAATCTTTTTCACATTCTATTTTTTTTAATTTATTTTTTTACAGAGCCTGGACGAGTTTCATCTGTTCAAACTGTTATTACTTGCCCTTTGCTGTCACCCCGAACTCTGACCTTCATAATGGAAAAAAAACGGAATGCCTGGGAGTGCAGTTTGAAAATACAACAGAACGCCTGTAGGTTTTATCTTTTTTCTTTTTTTTTTTTCTTGGTACACGTTTTCTTGACTGTTTTCGTAACTCTGCCATGGAGCATAATATGCTTGGTTCTCTAGCGTGAAATTTGCAGCAGAAAAGGCAGGACAGGTAGAGGCCTAGCCCCCAATTGACCATCGTCCAGCTCAAGTACACAAGACACATCACCAGTTTTAGCTGGACGTGGCTTTTCTGGAAGAAAAAAAGGCCAATCTTCACTGAAGCAGAGAACAGCGAGAGATTCAAGATGATCTCCCTTCCTAACCAATCAAAACTAGGTTACCTCCCGTGGCTTCTAGTTGTGTTTGACTGGACTCAAAGCTAAAGAAAGAAGAAAAAGAAAGAAAGAAACTGTGCCAGTCCTGAGTAAATGCTGTGTTTGTTTCCTTTTCCAGTTGTTGTTGTTGTTGTTGTTGTTGTTGTTGTTGTGCAAACGCGTCAAATGCAGGGTTTATGGACAAGTTTGCAACATCCCCCTCCTCCCCCCCCCTTTTCTTCTTTTTTTTTATTTACTTTTTTTTTTATAGGGATGTCTCCTTGTTTGTTCGGTGTGCTCTCTGTGTTGGCATTTTCTTGCCAGGTGATTCGGTGTCCCAAGCAGCATTCGTTTGGAGTTATAGGCCTGTAATTATCACAACATCGAGAGTTATCCTACTTGTTCGATATTTCAGTTTCTGGAATAGTTAGTTTGTCTGCGTACAGGCGTAATGTGTGTGTGTGTGTGTGTGTGTGTGTGTGTGTGTGGAGACGAGAGTGGGCTGTTGGGAGGTGGGGGGGGGGGGAGGGGAATGGGAGCGGGGGGGAGGGGGGGGGGGGCCGAACGGATGGATTATAGGAGTGGCAAGGAAAGAGCGAAGGGAAGGGAGAGAACGGGGAAATACCAATCCTGGGCCACTTCCGCCCTCACCCAGTTTCGGGCGAAAGTAACCCAGGATTGGTATTTCCCCGTTCTCTGCCAAGTAAGGCTTCAATAACCAAAAAATAACGATTATCTACAAACAGACATACTGTGTAGGGTTATCCGTTTTCAATACTAATTTACTAAACTTTTCAGATTTTAGTTTTTGTTTAATCCTATGTTTTTCCTGATCATTTTCAATAACATCATTTTCGCGCAAACATTCTTCAAATGAGTCTCTGTCTTTCATGTGAAATAAAACTACAGTCTTTAACTGTTCTCTAAAGTCTTTTAAAACCGAGTTATATTTCTGGCATAAAATCCACACACTTATCCCAGCATGTCTTCCGCTGAAAGCTAGTTTTGACAAAGTGTTTCTCTTTTTAACTATGTCTCTTTCTGCCGAACAGTCATCTATAATAAATAGTGTCTGCGTTCCTTCAAACAGTCTATAAAACTGTTCTAAACACTCACTCAGTTTATTGCTAGGATTAACTAAATATATGTCATCATCTGTCCATATAAACCTTCTATCATGATATGCTTTGTTCCATTTAAGTGTTGGGCAGAAAATTACAATATGATTAAAATTATAGCGATAAACTGTTTGTAATAGGTCGAGGACAAATATTGTTTTTCCACAACCAGTCTGTCCACAAATCAATGAACAATGAGGGGTTTTTTGTCATAAAGTTTAACTGCTCCATAGTTTTATACTAGAATTTAATCTAATCCAGTTATTGTTTTTATCATGCTCTCTGTCAAAACTTGTTCAGTATAATAAAATCCTATAAGGTCTAAATGTGTAAGATTAATCCAATTTAGTGCTGTAAGATTGTTTCTATTTAGACTAATATTGATTTTGTTGCTTGTTGTTATGACCTTAATATCCTCACCATTGTGAAGAATGACAACAGTAACTTTAAGACTGTCAACGTCTAAGTTTTGCCAGCTAATTAGAATTCCTTTAAAAAGGACGTCACTAACGCCCACAACCCCATCCCTCTCCTTATCTTTTAAGACAGAAATTTCAAATATTATTGTGAACGCATCTCCTAATTTCATTTGTGGAATGAATTGTAATTTTGTAGAAGCATCTTTTAAAACCGTTTCTCTTCTGTGGAGGATGTACTGTTTATTCCCATACGGCTTTATTTCAATCTCTTTCCGACTATTGTCATCTGGCATAAGACTTACATGTAAAGGGCCAGAGTTGAATGCTTTTCTGAAACTTTTTTGACGGCTAAAATATGTAAATGGGCTTATGAATTCAAATTTTATTTCCCATTCTAAATATGGTTCTAAGTGCCATTTGAGGTCAGGTTTTCGAACTATTTTATATTCATACTGGCCAACATTATTTGCCTCTAGATTGCGCAGTTGTTCTAGTTTAGGAAACTTTTTGCTGTCGCTAACCTCTTTGCGTTTATAATCACCATCTTTAGTGTACTCAAAACCATACAAAGTGCCTATCTCACCATTCTGTTCAAAGTCCGCAACGTCTGCAAGGTCTTTTAATTCTAAAGTTATACACCTCACAGGCGCTAATGTAACTCCGGATTCATCTGGCCCACGCGACATTTTTTAGTACAACTTATTATTTTATTTCCAAAACAATGTGCAGGTTATCACATTTTACGACTTTCCCCGTTTTGTCTGTGATCTTTATATTAAATGATCCGACCCTCCCACAAACTAATCTTTTAAACTGTAAATTAGGGAATTGTATAATTTCATAATCGCAATATGCAGCTTTCCCTGATGGAAGAGCTCTTAAAACAGTTGAGGGCCCTCCATCATATAAGTTTTCATCAGTGCTTAGCTCATCTAAATGAACATAGAGTAATGAATATAATGCAAGATTGAGCGGACTTTCCCCCTCATAAGTAGTTTCGTCTGGTGTAACTCTAAAACTATTATTGTTAGCTGCAAAGCCTAACATTTTAGCTAGCTCTACATTAAAAAGGTAATGTACTTCTTTTTCAGGTTTGAATGTTAACATTGTTGTCAAATTTGCATTGTTAAGTTTGAGAGTAATGTTGAAGTTACTCATTGCTTCTTTTAGTGAGCAAAACCCGTAATAACCATCAGGTATTGTTAACTGGCTAACTAATTTTCCTGCATTATTAAATTTTTTAATCTTATTATTCTTCTTGGATTCAGTTATATTAAACCATACGACTTTGTAGAATATTTCATGGAGCGCAACCATTCTGCTTCCGCAATTGTTATCAATAGCATGTTCTAAAAACGAAGGACGGTCTTGGGTTGTTATTGTTACAAACATTTTTTTAAACGAAATAAAATGAGTGCATTCAAATATACTGGTGCAAAATATTCTGTTGGGCCGCACTACAATCTTAAAAATATAGCAACTGATACTCTTGACATTGCTGTAACCCAGACTGCCTCTTTTCATAAAAAGGTGAGAACTCCATTGAAGAGCTATCTTAACCCCCCTATTGAAAACGACCGCATCAAGAAAGCGTGGTTTAGTCATCCGATGCAGTTTTATCAGAACCAGTTAAACTTTGCTGTGTTTTGCGCATCAACTGGGTGTGGAGTGTCGTATGCCGATCATTTAAATCACCATGATCCTTGGTGAGGTCAGTGTACAGATTTCATTTCTATTACACCTTCAGACGTATTTTGACTGAACTGCAAGCGCCATTACCAAATGACAAACCATTTAATCCACTTAGCAACAGAATAGACATGAAGGCTTTTGAAAGGATTTGTAACGAATTCAATATTAACATTAAGACAGGCTTTAGACAAAAGTTGGATCATAATCATGGCCTAGGCGACCTTTATTTTCGGGGCACGCACAGAAAGTATAACTATGACTGGCATCCTCCTTTCAAAACTTTCTTTTCAGGCAAAACTGTTCAGCCTGGGTCCCTACAGCAAGAGCATAAAACAGCATGGACAACATTTATCTTAGACACTTCTAAGGGCCTAACTAGAGCGGGAATAGAACGAATAAACGACTCTATTCGTACTTACGTTTGGTGTTTGCTAGGTTCACAAGCACAGGCAAGATCGAGCATAACTGATCCTTCTACTGGCTTTGACGCGCAAAAACAATACTTAGCAAATTTAGAGGACGCCATTAATTCTACAGTTGATTTACCTTCAAGTATACAAAGGTACCAACATGTTTTACAATACGCAAGATCGAAAGTAGACTTTGCTGTTGGCACTGGTTTATACATGCTGCCTTCTGACCTCAGACTCCAGATAGGTACAATAATAAACTATAATAATGAAATTCTTATAGCAGGCAATGAACAGAAGGTTGGGAAAAACGACATAAATTCTGGGCCAGTAATATTACAAACAATAAAAGAACACCCAAGAATAAGTCATCCAATCCCCGAAGTCCAAACCCCCAAAGTCATTGAAGGCTCAGCAAAGCTCGCGGACTCTGTTCGCGATGACCATGAATATGAAAAGACAGCGCTTGTTCTTGGATTAACTGGCCTAGGATTACTTGGTCTTTATCTTACTAAAAATTAACCCAACTATTAAGAGAACTAATGCCCATAAGTGCTCGGCCATAAAGCCAACTACTTTGGCTGCAGTAGACAAAAGCCAGCTAACGATACTCCCTAATATACCTGGCAAAGAGTCTATAGCTTTACCAGCTAATTTTTTTAATAAACTCGCAAGATGATCAAGCTGTTTTTTTACCCATGATTTATCAGGTGGAGGTGATGGCGATGGAGGCACTAGACTTTGACCGCCGCCGCCTGTAATAGCCAACACCAATGTACTTATTGCAAATCCTAAGGCAGTTATAACGCTTGCTAATGTGACTCCTTGCTCTCTAAACAGTGTTCGTATTCGTTCTGCTAGTGTTGTGTCTTCATATAAAATTTTTTCGATAGTTTCTCTTATTCTATTCACTTGAGTTCGTAATTGGTCTCGGTTAGTAGTCGTCACTTCTAGTCTTGCTGATCTTTCTTGTTCAAGATCTTTTAGTCTTTGGGTTATTCTTTCTTTAATATCATGCCCTAAGTTGGCGTCATCAGCCTCAACGAGTTTTTCTTTTTCTCTTTTTATATGCCCATCTAGTTCACCTAGTTTTGCTAAATTGTTTGTTAATTCGCCTCTAATGGTTCTTAAAGTACGATCAAGGGCTAATAATCTCGCATAGGCAATGGGGAATCATTAATTGTTTTTAACGCTGTTTCTTCTGAAAAACTGGTTTCTGCTTCTATTGTATTTATTAATTCGCCTGCTGATTGATTTAATTCTTTAAGTTCCATGTTTTGCATTTGGTTATCTGTTGGGAGTTCTTGCAGTGTGTTTTGAAGTTTAGAAACTGCTTCTGCCCTTAATTTTGGCCTAACAGGCCAAGGCGATTTTGATCTTTCACACTGAGTCTATTTCTAATTGAACCCACGGCTAAAAACTTTGATGGGTCTTTTTTAGTTGTAAGCTGAACAAGTTCTCCTTGATCGTTTTTCACAAACAAATGATCACTTTTAATTCAAAATCATTTGGGTCTATAAATTCGGGAGGTTCTTGACCTAAACTTTGGTACAATGATTTAACCTTACTTTCTGTTAATTCATGCCGCATTGAGTGCATTGAGCGATGCTGTGTCAAAGGGATCATTTCACTCATGTCGTCTCCACGATCAAAAACATCATAATCTTCTTCAGCTTCAATTCTTGCCATGTTTTTAAATAATTAACTTTTATTTGTTTTATAAAAATGCCACAACAAACATATGGCTCGATTCTTGACCCGCATAGAAAACTAAAGAGCCCCATGGCGTGAAGGGAAATAAACGGAATATTATTGTTCCAAATAATCCATCTACTATTGATGCAGATCAAATTCTTACTGTCAAATTTCCAGACTTAGGAGCGGATGAATTGATTGTGCCAGGCTCTGCGCGTCTTACTTTCAAAATAGAACTCGATTCAACAACAGACCCCAACAGGACAGTTGTGCAGAATCTGGGCGGGCAATCGTTAAGAAAATTTCTATAAAACTTGAGGGGCAAGAAATATTTTCTTTACACAATGCAGACATATTTTTAACTTATTCTGATCTATGGCTAACCGGGAATGAAAGGGCTGATCTTGCGTTTCAAGAATAGAAAATAATGAAGCGCTAAAAACATAGAATAGGCGCTGGAAATGCTGAAGACGGCAAAAAGTATGCAGCCGTAAGTTATGCGTATGGAAATCGCTTTTCCATACCCTTAGATTTTGAGTTGTTAAAAGCGCATGCTCCATACTTTCAAGGTGCATTAAAAGACAGATTGTCATATGAACTAACTTTTAATGAATACAAACGTGTTATTAGATCATCAGACACCGGGGCAAAGTACAGCATTTCTGACATCTCGTTAGAGTTTGACGTTGTTAGCAACCCTCACTTAGCAAGGCTGATTGAGCAACAATATCAGTCAAAATTAGCAATATTACGAAAGAGTGATTCATCATACAACATATCCCAGAAGCAGGGCAGACACTATATGAATTTTAGTTTTAGCGTTCTGCAAGGTCCTTAAAGGGAATTTTTAAAAAAAGCCTTAAAAAAA
>CM031615.1:1115209-1140209 GCA_018398815.1 Conus ventricosus
ACACACACACACAAAGGAGCGACCTCAAACTTGCACGTGCCGCGCGCGCGTGCAGGCCCATCCCTCTCGCGTGCCGCGCCACCTGAACGACGGCGTTCCGAGAAGAGCCGGAAAGACACGAGCCTCGATCTGTTGTACCTTGAGGCGACAGGTGGCGATGGGAGGGGTGACCTTTCAAACGGGTCAATTGACACGGCTTCTGTTGGAGTGGCAGCGTGACAAGGTGGGGGGGGGGTGATAACTGAAGAAGGGGGAAAGTGGGAGCAGGAGAGAGAGAGAGAAAGAGAGAGAGAGCGGGGGGGGGGGGGGGGATGGGAGAGAGAAAGAGACAGAGAGAATGAGAGAGGGTACGACAGGAGAGAGAGAGAGAGAGAGGAGAGAGAGAGAGAGGAGAGAGAGAGGATAGAGAGAGAGAGAGAGAGACAGACAGACAGACTGAGGGACAGACAGAGAGAGAGACAGACAGAGAGGGTGTGGGGGATGAGAGAGAGAGAAAGAGAGAGAGAGAGGGGAGGGAATTACAAAGAGAGAGAGAGAGGAGAGAGAGAGAGAGAGGAGAGAGAGAGAGAGCAAGATAAAGAATGAGAGAAAGAGAGAGGAAGGGGAGGGAGGAGGGAGGAGGGGCGGAGGTAAAGGGAGGACGAGAATAGGCTGGGGAAGGAGATGGCGATGGACGGGGTAAGGGGAATGTGAGAGAGGGGGTGGGGGGTGGGTGGGGTGGGGTGGGGTGGGGGGGCACAGGAAGGAAAAGCGGCAGAAAGCAAATGCGAGTGCAGTGGGTATAATTTGCGGTGTCTTCTTCTTCTCTCTCTCTCTCTCTCTCTCTCTCTCTCTCTCTCTCTCTCTGCGTGCGCTCGTGCATGTGTGTGCGTGTATGTGTACGTGAACGTATATACATATGTGCGTGCGTGCATGTGTGTGTATGTGTGTGTTTCTCTCTCTCTTTCTGTCCTCTCTCTCTCTCTCTCTCTCTCTCTCTCTCTCTCACACACACACACACACACACACACACACACACACACACACCACACACACACACACACACACACAGAGACAGACATGCAGACAGACCACTGACTGGAAATAGAAGTCAGTGAGACAGACAGACAGAAACACAGATTCACAAACGGGTACACAGACACACAAACAATAACAACAACAACAACAACAACAACAACAACAGAGTTAATCTGACAATAAACTCAACAGACGATGAGAGACAGACAGACGTTGGCGGAATGAGGAAGAGAAGGAGAGTGGGGGGTAGATGAAAACAGAGAGACAGACAGACAGACAGGCAGGCAGAGAGACAGACAGACAGGCAGGCAGACAAACAGACAGACAGACAGACAGACAGACAAAGGTGGCGCACAGAGAAGCTGGAAAACGCTAAAGGTCACACAGGGGTAGTTGGAAAGCGGGCTCCAGTCATTCAGTGTGTAAGCCGGAGGGATGGAACGGGAGGGAGGGGGTGTGTGTGTGTGGTGGGGGGGGGGGGGGGGGGGGGGGGGTGGGAGGGGGGGGGGGAGGGGGGAGGGGGGAGGAGGAGTCCGGGCGGCAAGGGGGTTTGGGGTTTTGACTTGGAGACAAACGACAGGTGACAGAACAGGTGAACCTGACACGCATGGAAGAAAAAAAAATTGATTTAAAAAAAAAAAAGGAAAGAAAGGGGGGTGGGTGGGTGGGGGAGGGGTACGGAGGGGGGAGGTGAGAGATGGAGGTGAAACTGCCACGCGTGGAAGAAGAAAAAAAATTGAGTAAAAAGAGAAAAAAAAAAGGAAAAGAAAAAGGGGGTGGAGGGTGGGGTACGGAGGGGGTGGGTGAGAGATGGAGGTGGTGGCGGGTGTGAGTGGGTGGAAATTGGAAAAAAAAGGGGGGTGGGGGTGGCGGAAGCAATGTTGAACGGGGACTGGCGGGATTTGGGATGGGAAGGGGGAAAGGTGTGGGGGTTGGGGGTGGGGGTGGGGGAAGGGCATCATTAAATGATTTCTACAAATCGGCTTGATTGGAAGAAATGATGTTTCTTTCTTCCTCCTATTCCTTCTTTCTTTCTGTATCATTTCTTTCTTTCTTTCTTTTGCATTTCTTTCTTTCTTTTCTTTTCAATTTTCTTTCTTTCTTTCTTTCTTTTCAAATTTCGTTCTTTCTTTCTTTTCATCCATTCATTCTTTCTTTCTGTCTTTCTTTCTTTGAACAGGGAAGATGGCGGTGAGGGACTGAGAGGGAAAGCGAAGGTGAGTAGTGCGAATGGGATGGGGGTGGGGTGGAGTTTGGGGTGGGGTGGGGGCAGGGGGAGTAGCAACTTGTGGGAGGGACCGCAGACAGGTCTCTGACCAGAAATAATTGAAAAGAGAGAGAGAGAGAGAGAGAGAGAGAGAGAGAGAGAGAGAGAGAGTCATCAACTGGAATTAACCGTTTCATAGAGAGAGAGAGAGAGAGAGAGAGAGAGGGGAGAGAGAGAGAGGAGAGAGAGAGAGGAGAGTATCATCAACTGGAATTAAACCGTTTCACAAAAGAGAGGGAGAGAGAGAGAGAGAGAGAGAGAGAGAGAGAGAGAGAGAGAGCGAGAGAGGAGAGAGAGAGAGAGAAGAGAGAGAGAGAAAAAGAGGGGAATCATTAACTGGAATTAACCGTTTTCTTTCACAAGTCCTGGATCTGGATCATCGTATACGGAGTGGGTTAGCGGCTAGCTGCAGGAGCCATGATGGCTATATTTTACACCTAGGTTTTTTCTATCTGCAGGATCCATGACGGCTATATTTACACCTAGGTTTTTCTATCTGCAGGAGCCATGACGGCTATATTTACACCTAGGTTTTTCTATCTGCAGGAACCATGACGGCTATATTTACACCTAGGTTTTTCTACCTGCAGGAGCCATGATGGCTATATTCACACCTGGGTTTTCTAACTGCAGGAGCCATTTATGGCTATATTCACACCTTTTTTTTCTAACTGCAGGAGCCATGATGGCTATATTTACACCTGGGTTTTCTAACTGCAGGAGCCATGATGGCTATATTCACACCTGGGTTTTCTCTAACTGCATGAGCCATGATGGCTATATTTACACCTAGGTTTTCTAACTGCAGGGGCCATAATGGCTATATTTACACCTGGGTTTCTCTAACTGCAGGAGCCATGATGGCTATATTCACACCTAGGTTTTCTAACTGCAGGAGCCATGATGGCTATATTCACACCTAGGTTTTCTAACTGCAGGAGCCATGATGACTATATTTACACCTAGGTTTCTTTAGCTGAAGGAGCCATGATGGCTATATTCACACCTAGGTTTTCTAACTGCAGGAGCCATGATGGCTATATTTACACCTAGGTTTTCTAACTGCAGGAGCCACGATGGCTATATTTACACCTAGGTTTTTTTAACTGCACGAGCCATGATGGCTATATTTTCACACTGGGTTTCTCTAACTGCAGGAGCCATGATGGCTATATTTACACCTGGTGTTTCTCTAACTGCAGAAGCCATGATGGCTATATTTACACCTAGGTTTTTCTACCTGCAGCAGCCATGATGGCTATATTTGCACCTAGGTTTACTAGCTGCAGCAGCCATGATGGCTATATTTTCACCTAGTTTTTTTCTACCTGCAGCAGCCATGATGGTTATATTCACACCTGGTTTCTCTAAATGCAGGAGCCATGATGGCTATATTTACACCTAGGTTTCTCTAGCTGCGGGAGCCATAATGGCTATATTTACACCTAGGTTTCACTAGCTGCAGGAGCCATGATGGCTATATTTACACCTAGGTTTCTCTAGCTGCGGGAGCCATAATGGCTATATTTAACACCTAGGTTTTCTAACTGCAGGAGTCATGATGGCTATATTTACACCAAGGTTTCACTAGCTGAAGGAGCCATGACGGCTATATTTACACCAAGGTTTCACTAGCTGCAGGAGCCATGACGGCTATATTTACACCTAGGTTTCTCTAACTGCAGGAGCCATGATGGCTATATTTACACCAAGGTTTCACTAGCTGCAGGAGCCATGATGGCTATATTTACACCTAGGTTTCAGAAACAGCAGGAGCCATGATGGCTATATCTACAACTAGGATGGCTGTATTTACACCTAGGTTTTACTCGCTGAAGGAGCCATGACAGCTACCTTAACCACTAGGGCGCACGTGGTGCAGGCTATGCTGAGTTAGACACGGTTGACAGTACATTGAAAATATTTATTTCTAAGCTAGTTTGAAAATAATGGGAGGCGGAGAGGGTAGAGATGCGGATAGGGGGAAGTGATTTCTAAAAAAGAAAAAGAAAGAAAGAAAGAAAGGCGGGGGGGGGGGGGGGGGGGAAGTTGAGGAGGTGGAGCGGGATGGATGGGGGTGGTGGATGGATGGTAGAGGTTTTTTTTCAGCGTTCTTTCTTTCGTTTTATTTCCTCTCCCCCCCCCCCCCCCTTTTTTTTTTCTTCTTTTTCTTTTTTAAGTAGGACGGGGGATCTTTGATGATTTCCACTTAGCTGAAGGATGATAAATTCCATAGCAGTGGTCTCCATTTCCACAGTTTCACTGCCCCCCCCCCCCCCCCCCCCCCCCCCCCCACGTCTGCCATTCCTATTGCCTAGTGTTGAAAGGGAGGGGAGGTGTATCTTTCTTCGCTTTTGCTTTCAGACAAGAATTCCTACAAGACTGGTCTGAAATCATTGAACACCAAGGGCCGCCCGCCGTGTGTGTGTATGTGTGTGTGTGGTGGTGTTTGTGTGTGTGTGGTGTGTGTGTCGTGTGTGTCGTGTGTGTTACATGTGTGCGTGCTTTGTGTTGTGTGTACATGTGTGCGTGCTTTGTGTGTGGTGTGTGTGTGTGTGTGTGTGTGTGTGTGTGTGTGTACATGTGTGCGTGCTTTGTGTGTGTGTGTGTGTGTATGTGTGTGTGTGTGTGTGTGTGTGTGTGTGTTGCGTACATGTGTGCGTGCTTGCCATTGCAATTCTTTTTATTTTTTCTTTTAAATTTTCAAAGCCTTCTCCTCACCTGTACCCTCATCCCACTACCTTGACCCGATTCTGTCTGCCCCCACCCCGCTCTCCTCTCCATCTTCTCCCCGTCCCCCCCTACCCCCTCGACAACCCCTTCATCATATGGCGCCCTATGTTTAGTGCATTCTGTTGCGTTGAATGCTATCAGCTCGTGCTTCTGTGCATTCTGTATTGTGGAACTCGTATGAGCATTGTGTGACATCTTTACTGCGCTCTGTGGTAATAGTCTTTACGTTTTTTTTTCTTTTTTGTTGTTGTTCTTATGTGACTGAGTGGGAAATCAATGAAAATGAAATTGATCAAATGTGACTAAATGTGAGTTGTGGAGAGAACGACTAATGATTAGAATGACTGCTGTGCGCGCGCGCGCGCACGCGCGCGCGCACACACACACACACACACACACACACACACACACACACACACACACACACACACACACACACGCGCGCGCGCACACACACGCACGCACGCACAGAGAGAGAGAGAGAGAGAGAGAGAGAGAGAGAGAGAGAGCGAGCGAAAGAGACCTATGACTATAGTGATTTCTGGGGAGAGAGAGAGAGAGACCTATGACTATAGTGATTTCTGGAGAGAGAGAGAGAGAGAGAGAGAGAGAGAGAGAGAGAGAGAGAACGCGTGTAACAAAATCCTTGGCGCACGGTACACTCTCGCGCTCTCGCGCGCACACATACACCCCATCACAACCGCTGCACGCACACAGACGTAGCGAGGCAGATGTAGTCAATAACACTTGGCAACGCGCTTGCTGTCCATCAGCGCGAGCTTTCAGACTGACAGACAGGTGCGGGGTGACAGGTGAAAGTGACAGGTGAAACTGACAGCTATATAGGGAGTGGGCCTACTGTTCAGTGCTTAGGGTCTCCCACCCCCCGCCACCACCACCACCACCACCACCACCTGCCCGCCCTCACCTTTCTTCTCTGCAGTTCGTCACGTGCATTCATGTCAGTGCACGCGTGAAGAATTGTGTTGGGCGCAAATGTTGGTACACGCTTTGAAGGTCCAATGGCTTTTCAAAGAACATGCCATGTGTTTCGTTCCATAAGCGAACAATCCACCACGCGTACAACACGGTGCATTAGCATATCTCAAATACAACTCGATATACTGTACCACAGGAACAGACGTAACACAACGCAGCAATGCCACAATTTGATACAACGTAACAGAATGAAATAGAGAACAACTGGATAGAACACATCAGCGTGCTGTGTAGTAGGCCTACATCTGGATACTACACAACAACATGCAAAGAGAGTACAACACTATACGGTGTAAACAACAACATGCAAAGAGTACAATACTATACGGTGTAAACAACAAAATGCAAAGAGAGTACAACACTAAACGGTGTAAACAACAACATGCAAAGAGAGTACAATACTATACGGTGTAAACAACAAAATGCAGAGTACAATACTATACGGTGTAAACAACAAAATGCAAACGGAGTACAATACTATACGGTGTAACTAAATGTAATTATGTACAATTTTGATGATGCAATGTAACAGAATGCGTAAGAATACAAAAACTGGACAGAACACAGTAGAATGCAATAGAGAACATTTGGACTCGGCACAGCAGAGCGCAACAAAACACAATTTGATACAACGCCACAGCATTGACAAAATGACAATTTGATACAACAGGAATCAACAGTAGACACGTGGCTACAACAGATCAGAATGGAAAAGAGTAAAATAATTTGATACAACTCAGCAAATGCGATGGAACGTTGATAATATGCGAAACAGAACGCCACACAATAATGCACGGCGCAATACAGAGAAAGAGGGAGAGAGAGAGAGAGAGAGAGAGAGAGAGAGAGAGAGAGAGAGAGAGAGTATATCAAGAAACCCGAATATTTTTTACTCAATCAAGTTTCTATTCATTTTCTTTCTTTTGCTTCTAAAATCCACGTCATCGTCGACACTTAACAAGATTATACATGTTGTCAGTAAGAGGTACAGAAAATTCGTTGTAATTGCGTTCCGCCATCTATATATATATCTGTCTGTTATTCTGTCTGTCTATCTATCTATATGTCTATCTATCTATTGATCGATCGATTGATTGATCTGTCTATCGATCCATATATCCCTCCATCAATCAATCAACATATCTATCTACCCATCCATCCATCTCTCTCTCTGTGTCTCTCTCTGTCTCTCTGTGTCTTTCTCTGTGTCTCTGTCTCTGTTTCTGTCTCTGTGTCTCTCTGTGTCTCTCTGTCTGTCTGTCTCTCTGTCTGTCTGTTTGTCTGTCTGTCTGTCTGTCTCTCTCTCTCTCTCTCTCTCTCTCTCTCTCTCTCTCTCTCTCTCTCTCTCTCTCTCTCTCCCCTCTCTCTCTCTCAATGTACACACGTTTTTCATGCACCAGAGGTGGCATTGTCCTCTGATGGCCTGACTGGGGCATACACTGACTGGACCTGATCATCATTTCCCTGCCACTCAAGCCTCTCTACCTCCCTGCTCTTCCCGTTTCACTCCTGTCCCTTCTGCCTTCTCCCCACCTCGCCTGTCCACCTCTCCAGTCTCTCAACACACAACACACACACGCGTGCGCACATACACACATACGCATATGCAGAGAGAGAGAGAGAGAGAGAGAGAGAGAGAGAGAGAGAGAGAGAGAGAGAGAGAGACGCACACACACACACACACACACACACACACACACACACACACACACACACACACACACACACACACACGTATGCGCCCAAGCGCACACGCGTGCATACACACACACACACACACACACACACACACACACACACACACACACACACACACATGGTCCCACACAGGCATGCACATACAAAACGCACACACACACACACACACACACACACACACACACACACACACACACACACAACACACACACACACACACACACACACACACACACACACACACACACTCTCTCTCTCTCTCTCTCTCTCTCTCACAGACACACACACACACACACACACACACACACACACACACACACACATACACACACACTCTCTCTCACAGACAGACAGACAGACAGACAGACACACACACACACACACACACACACACACACACACACACACACACACACACACACACACACACACACACCCTCCTCCATCACAGCCTTTTCCATCTGCACTCTGCGCCCTTAGCTCACCCGGGGTGGCGGAGGAGGACATCCCCACCCGATAGTGGCATTGAGAAGGACACCAGACGGGGAGGGGGAGAGGGAGAGGGAGAGAACAGAGAAATGTGTGTTCTGGCTCCCCCGGTCTCAACCAGTTTCGACCGGGCGACTCCAGAACACACATTTCTCTTTTCTCTGACAAGTAAGGCTTTAACAATGAATAATCCATCACACATTCTCTTTCAATAACCAAAAAATAACGATTATCTACAAACAGACATACTGTGTAGGGTTATCCGTTTTTAATACTAATTTACAAAACTTGCTTGTCTTTTAAAACTAAGTTATATTTTTGACATAAAATCCGCACACTTATTCTGACTAATTTCTACCTACAAACTTTGTACACAGACAGGCAGACACGGGGCTGAAACCTGATCACTTAATTTACGGCTCGCGGCCTTCGTTTACACAGCGCAGGCCGAGCGCCCTGTTACAAACTGTGCGACCAAAAAATCAATAAAACACGGCTCGCGGGCAGGCACGCGGCGCACTAACTGCATTAGCAAATGTTTTGGAATATTCTCGAGTGCCACGTCGACACACCGTATCGAGGCTGTCACGTGACAAGACCGGGTTCGCCATTGTTTTCTCGGACTCCCGCACAAGAAGGTTGTGTTTTGACTGCGCTCCGGTGTGGCCACTGTGTTTTAGTTGTGTTATTTTAAAATGGCTAAAACGTTACTGAAGAACAGGTTTGTGCTATTCGAGACCATAAGTTTTACTTTAACTGCATGTTAGAGTATTTGTCGAAAAGAATTAGGCGAAGCATGTTGTGAAACCGGAAAGAAGCATTGCTTTTCGAAAAAGTGAACCGACTGCTTTGGAAATGAACGACTATCTTAAAGGTTTGTTGGTTTAAGGAAATGAAAGAAATATTGCTGAACAAGATGTAGCCAGTTTTAATACGTGTTTGACTATTGATGAGATGGTTCCTTATCTAATAAATGGCGCTGCATTGTTGAAAGTTGGCTGAAGCAAAACAATCCATTACGCGTTGATTGTTGGCCGCTGGCTTGAGACAGCTCAAGCCATGTTTAAAAAACAAAAACGCTTTAAACATGGCGTTCATTCTTAAGGCGCAGGTGAACATGTCTGATTCGTATGCTAGGAAACTTATTCAACTTTCTGCTTTGTTTTTATAACTATCCTAAATTTCACAAGCTAGGAATCAGTATAAATGAACTGTGTAGCAAACGCCAAACCATTATTAAACTTATGCAACTGAATAACGATTTTCGAATGTTCTGGCAAAACTAGATAGGGCTAGGCAGACCTTAGTACATCTACCAGTATGGAGAGGAGTAGTGTGTAGCCAGCACTAGGCTTGAAAGCAGGTGACGTAAGATCTATTTTTAGATACTGTTCGGATCCGAACGGTTTTTGCTAGCCAGCCGCAGCAGTGAGAGAGAACTAGCGCTCAACCCCTAGAGCGGTCAAAGGTCACAGTAGCAAGCCGTTTTCCAGCGCTCCACCCTAGAGCGCTCAAAGGTCGCAGTGACAAGCCTCCAGCGCTCCACCTAGAGCGGGTTAAAGGTTATTAGCAGTGAGGAGATCAGCACAGTAGCAAGCCGTTTTTCCAGCGCTCCACCCTAGAGCGCTCAAAGGTTGCAGTGACAAGCCGATAGTCTTCAACGTCCTGCACACCTTTCAAGTTCAAGTTCAAGTGTGAACAACAAAAAGCCCCCTTCACTTTCCACAAGCACTATCCTGTCTATTGTGTGTTTGTTTGTTTGTTGTTTGTGTTTGTGTTTGTTGTTTGTTTGTGTGTGTTTTGTCCTTACCCCCACCCCCACCCCACGCATGCACACCCCCCACCCCATGCATGCACACACTTAAGTCACTTCTAAGTTCTTACTTAAGTCATCCTCAAGTTCTTAATTAAGTTCTTAATTAAGTTCTTAATTAAGTTCTTAATTAAGTTACCTCAAGATTGTAATTAAGTCGTCCTTTAAGTACAACCAAGTTCTTATTCAAGTTATCTTATAATTATAAAAAATCTATGTTTGTATCTTAAATAGTAGATGTCTAATATAGTACACACACGCCTCAAAAAACGCGTCATCGTTGAGGATGTCTTGCTTAACGCCCTTGGTGTGAGATTGGTCAGCATAGATCTTAATGAAGTTCTTACATCCAAAAGCAACCGCATTGATTACAATTCTGGTCTATGGAAATGTCTTTTATAGACCCCAGGTCTTTATTTATTGACTCCATCATTTTAAACAAATAATAATCCGCCATGTTTTATAAAAAAAAATTAAATTTAAGTTCTTAAATATTATTCCATTTGAAATGGATGAAAATGAATTTTGTTGTTGGCGGCGCTGGCGTGTTGTTGTTTTCTGTATTTAGCGGTTCAGGTTGTTTTGATTGCTTTTGTTTCTGTTGCCATTGGTTATATATTTTATAACCGTAATAACTGCCCCCAGCAGCAGCAATGGCGCCAAAAATGACAACTGTTTTAAGTTCAATATTCCATGAAGACTTTGGTGCCCTTGAATTAACTTGCTCTTGTTCTGGAGCTGGCATTGAATCAACTGTTGGCGTTAGCGGTGTTATGTTTTCAGATGAGTTATATTTTGTGATTGCAACTTTAATTTTCTTTGCCTGTTTAACTCTGCTACTCTTTTCCCTGCTGCAACACGCCCAGGATGAGGTGTTTTACTGGTCACTTTCTCGACTTGATTCAATGTTTTCTGATTCAGTGTTTCCTGATTCTGCTGATTTTCCGGCTCGTTCATTTGAAGGGAAATAAAATCTATATGATTAAAAGTAATTAATCCCATGATTAATGGCGATAACAATGTTCCAAATCTGTAATATAGATCACAGCTTAGAGATTCTAATGACTTTGTTAAAACTGATCTTGCGTTAAATCATACGTAAGATCTTGTTCAGATCAATGGGAGCAAATCTACTAACTAGTTTAGTGTACAAACTAAGAAACCGTTTGTCCTACACTTTTTACCATTCTCGACCCCAGCTGCGCTTCATACCTGTTATGATACTTTATAATGTCTTGCGGCGACATCTGTTGAATCTGTTCTATGCTGAATTCAGTTCCAAGGAACTGTTTTGTTTTCCCACATGCTGCCAAAGAATACAACCTTTCCTTTTGGGCATAATAGCTTGATCATCAACTTCTTCATTTGTAAGTCCAAGACAGTGTAGGCCGCTCTGTAGCTCTAGCAGATCATCGCTGTTCATGTTTTTTATTAATTATAATTATTTTATTTTTTAAAATGAGCGCCGAAAAAACTGTCGCCAACCTTGTATACCATTCTGCTGTTATTGGAGGTCTAAGTGTAGGATACTCAATGCTTGGTAAAAGCCTGTTAAAAATAAAACCGGCAGATCTTGGCAAACTAGACTTTGAGGATTTAGCAAAGCTAATCGCTATTATTACAGCTTCATTTGCTACGAAAGATTTTCTAGTTAAGCAAGGAATAATTCCAGAGAATATAAATATGTAAAAAAAAATACATTTATAAAAAATGGCTTCGCTCGTAATGATGATAGGCAGCGCTGTGGTGAATGCGCTTGCTTTTAGCGGAAGTAATTACGCATTTAGTAAACTACGGGATGATGCGAGAGAAAAAGACATAACAAAGCTGTGGAGCAACTAGCAGCTGCACAAGATCACTATGAAAAGCATAGAATTGAGCAGTTAGATTTTATTAATAACACACTGAAAAAACAGGGACATGCAGCTTACACATTTAAAGATGTTGATCAAGCAATAAAAGAATATTATCTAGTAACGGGCAAACCAATCGAGACATTGCCCCCACCAAAATTGAGCAACTTTTATCAACCATCAGAAAAACAAAAGATGCAAGAAATCGGGTTTATTGTCTTTGGTATGACCGTTGTGTATTTTGTTGCGCATAATATCAGCTGAATAAAAAATGAACAAAATCTATTATTCACCAAAAGGATATTGGAAGGGAATCACAGCAATTAAAAAGCTAAGCGAAGCAGCTGGTGTTAGTGAACAAACAGCGAAGGAATGGTTATCTAAACAAGCGATTTGGCAAATTTATTTACCTGCGCCTAGACGAATACAGAGACCACACTTTGTCAATACAACTCCAAACGACACCCATCAAATGGACCTTCTATATTTACCCTCTGATACGATTAGACGAAAAAGATTTAAGTACGCACTCACAGTCATTGACATAGCTTCAAGATACAAAGATGCGGAACCATTAACACAAAAGAGTGCTTCTGCTGTTGCTGTCGCTATACAACTGATATACCAACGAGGCCCGCTAACTTATCCTCGCATGATTCAAGTCGATGATGGAAAAGAATTTAAAGGCCAAGTGAATCAATTATTTTTGAAACATAGAGTTTACCATTAAAAGAGGCATTCCGGGAGTTCACAGATCACAGGCTTTAGTCGAAAACTTTAACAAACAGTTAGCCGAAAGACTTTTTTCTTACCAGTATCACAGAGAGCTGATTGACAATTCTCGCAACACAGAATGGTTAGAAGACTGCCCTCAGTTTTGCGCGCAATGAATAATGAAGAATTTAAAGGGCTAAAACCAGTACAAGCAATTAAAAGAAAAACAATAAATGTTGCTGAAGACTCCAGTACACCCAGCAAACTATTACCATTTGGTTTGAAAGTAAGGTACCTTTATTTACCGGGGAAGCAGAAGGGGACACTCGCATCAGGGCAACCGATCCAGTTTGGAGTGTTGATCCATATGAAATAAAAAGAATTGTAAAGATGAATCCGCCCGTGTATTATTTACGAGAAACTGACACGACAAAACAACCGGCTCCTCAAAGATCTTTTGTAAAAGAAGAACTGCAGATAATCCCACCAGACACAGTTCCGCTTTAATTATTTTACGGTCGCCAATGTCCATATGCATATGAAAACTCTGGATTAACAAACACACGTTTTGTGTTTGTTCTATCTAATGACTTCTTTGTTACAACAGTTGTGTTGATCTCATGTAGATTAGATCGTAGTTTTACGTTGTCATGATGAAAAGTCTTATTGCCAAACAATGCTTCTTTGTAGTTGTCATGCGATATGTTTGACTGCACAACACTGCGAGATATTCCCTTTGCTTTTTGATAGTTTTCTCCTGGCTCGAAATACTGTACATTTTCGACCTTAAACCGACAAACTCCTTGAATCACCTTTCCAGATAATTCATCCTTCATCTTTCCTAAAACCTTCTTATTAGTAATTGAATGTAAAGGCGAATCTTTAGGGTAATCGGATGTGTCGTACCATCCACTCGCTCCTTTAGCTACTTCTAATTCCATGTCTTTATAGATGTCTTCAGTAGGGATATCTATAACAAAACTGTCTGTATCTGTGTAAAGTACTCTGGACTCTGGATACGAGGGTTTAAAGTAGTCATAAAGAAATTCTAACATCAAAAGCTTTGATAATTCTAAAACAGTAAACCCAATAAAAACGGGTTTATCCAATTTGACTTTCTTTTTTTTCATCATTATACCAAAAAGCTGATCATGAAATCTTCTGAAGTCCTGATAATTTGGTTTTGAAGTCAGCTTAATTGCTTCGTTCTCTCTGGTGACCAATCTGACGTCTTTGCGCTTGTGCGGATTCTCCATAGTCTTTCCGAAACAACTGTTGTTCATCAGCTTGGAAAAGTCTTTTTCTGAGGCATCTGTGGATTTAGTTCTGAGATCAGTGTTCTTCATGATGTATGGTTTCATGAACTGTTCTTGATCAAAAGCAATTATACGATGAACAGCTGTCAACTTCAAACCGTGTCTTAAATAAAATTGTAGAAGTCTGTAATGACAGACATAATTTTTTTTGCCGCGAAGATTAGGCACAAGTTTAGGCGGCTCTCTTGGATTCATCTTTAGACTTTCTGCAGCTAATGGATAGTCATTATGCAGGTCATGGAGTTCATGAGGATATTCTAAGTCAACTTCTAGAATGTATCCACGCTGTTGGCCCGGCGTCAAACTGCCCAACCACTTTAATGCCTTTTGAATATTTTTTGGATCACCGCCTGTGTACATTTTAAAGTTGCGTAATGGAAGTGATTGCGCCATTGCCCAACCATACAGATTGTTTGCGTCTAAATACATGAGATAGTTAGACCTTTTACTCGGATCATAGTCGTCCAAGTATTTGTTGTTTGCTTTACAGTAATGATGCGACGCCATACTAATTCCTCCACGCAATCCGTTTCAATCATCTGAATCATTGGTAAATCTGACAATAAATCAATCTGTACTCCATAAACTTTAAGAAAGCATCCCAGCTCATCCCGGCGCAGAAATGTAATGCGCGGATCCAGGCTATAATGTTTCATGCAGGTCGTTCTATAATTTTCAAAGACGTCCGCCAATAAACATACATCTGCCATCAAGTATGAATCATGATAGTCTCCCATTGTTTTACACTCTAACTTCTGCCACGCATCTTGAGCATGTTGGTAATCAGAATCGCTGATTTCCTTTCCTCTGAGACTAGAAAAAGAACGCGCCTTTAGGCGGAAGTGTATCTTCGTCAAACCCTTTCCCAACTGTTCATGTACTCATAAGGGTAAACGCCCTTTCTAACAAGTGTTGGGTCAAAATATTCTTCCGTTATTGGGCAGGACTTTAAGGACATAGCCAGTGACTCTAATGAACCCATCATGTGCTGCATAGAGTCATAAAAAGACATGTTATTTAAAGTGAAACACATGTACTTTTCTGATGACTGTGCAATGCATGCTACCCTGAAGGCATCGCCCACTGCTTCATTATAAGGTGAGAGTCATAGCCTCGCAAGTTGTGAAAGAATACAGGCAGCTTCCATGTCTTTGGTTCAAACTTTAGTTGAAGATTGCATTTACTGTGTGCTGCTCCTCTGAACTTTCCACTAATGTTTATCATGGTCTCTTACTTTCGGATTGGCTTCCTCACTGAGTTCTAAACCACAAATCCAACAATGTGTGCTGAGTCATACGTTGTTGATCTTTAGGCGACATTATGATTTCAGATAAATTCAGATTATTAGAACAATCATTACGCACTTGCTGCATGCGCTGTAAAAATCTTGTAAAAATCTTCTAGCCGCATTTGGTCCTCTGTATAATTCTGGCGTTGAATGAGCGCCATCCGACCTAACAATAATGAAGGCAAATGAACAAATCTGATGATTACTCATTAAAAAACTGTTTTTCGAAGTTTTTGTGGCGCTGGCCCTTCATAAGGAACAATGAGTGATTCAAAGTCTGCGTAAACTACGTATGGAGAATTTTGCATCCGTTTCCAGTTCTTAAAACTAACTTTACTACCTTCTGGGGGCGTAATTAGTTCTGTATTACAGTCAACTGGGCCGATACAATGTTTCTTAGTTACACTCGCCGCTTTAACAGATGGGAAATTCTTGTTAAACATTTTCTACAGAATTCTTGTTTGCCATAATTTTTTTTTAGTATGCGCCAATAATCTACTCATTGTGCGTATCAATGTGTAATGGGTATCCCTGCTGGCGAAAACATCAGCAGTAAGTCAACATGATTTTGTCTGGCTCGCCTATTGTTGGACTGTTCTTAGACACTTTAATGGGCTGTAGATTTGTTTCCTCATCCCATGTGTAGACATTAACAGTTATTGGTTTGTTTTGATCTTCAAACTGATCAATTTTGTCTATACCAACAGGAAAGGATATTCCATCGAAGTTAAGATCATTGATGTAATCCCAATAGTTAGACACTCTCTCTGCGTTTTTGCGGATATAATGCAGCCTTGCGAGAACACACCACATAAAACATTTTTTGCTGTATTTTTTATGTTTAGAACTGCTTTTTTTGCAACTAATGCTGGAGGTAGTGGAATGTAAGACCTGCCTACAATCGGTGTATACTTAGACTGTTTTAATCTGATCTCTAAGACTTCGCCCTCTGACCAACCAAGCCTCTCATTTTGGCTTCCTCTTCGGCGGCTACATCAAACTGTGTAAGCAGTTCGTCTGCCCAACCGGGTGTTAAGTCATAGAGGAAAGAATAGTCTGTTGTTTAGTTGAGACCCAGACTTCTAGGTTTTCTTCATTTATTGTTATATAGTCGATTAAAACAGCTAACATTACTTTAACTGGCGGGTCAATTGTTAGTTTACTTGGACTTGAGAAATAGCATGAGCAACACTTGCCCGTACGCTTGCTGGATCAATGACTTCTAAATCAATATCATTCAGTGCTCTTGATAAATTCTTCTTGCATTGCTTCAAACAATCGTCCGTCCTCATATATTTTATCCATGCTGAGTTTCTTTTCTAACACTCAAAAATATATTTAAATCAAAAAATAATTAATCAATATCAACAGTCTTTTTGTGTTTAGACTCATAACAAAGTATAAACACCCTTTGGCGTTGTTAATGTGAGCTGTTTAGAACAGAGTTTAATGTTTCGTTTACTTTTTTAAGCATTCCTTTTTTTACTGCTCGGGTCTGGCTGTTGAGAAAATTGCCCTCGCCTTTCTTTGAAATCAAACTTTTGTCTTTTGTAGTCATCAAAATCGGCCTGTAAACAGACTAAATTCTTCATCCGTGATGTTTGAGTCAGCTAGTACTTTATTTATTATCAGCCTGAAGGAACTAAGTTTAGCTGTTATTAGTTGAACCATAGCTGTGTGCTTTTGGAGTTTAGTTTTTAATTTTTTGCCAGCAGCACTTACAGCTAATGAACACAGCCAAGAGCTAAAGACAAACCGCCTAGAGGTAAAGCTGCGGGTACGCCTATGCCGTGTGCTAAGAGACCAACACTCGTTCCTGCTGAGCGGCGCTTATAGTCGATGCTCCAGTATTGACATATGTAACAGCATTAAAGGCGGCAGAATACCTTCGTTTGGTTTTGCTGTATTTTGAAAGGTCTTGCTCTAGTATTTGCTGCATTGTGTAATGTTTGTTAATCTGAAGGTTTTTAATGTCAGGTTTTCTACTATCCCTTCTTCTGGCACTGATGTTGTAGACCACATTGTATAATTTCAGCAGACATGCTTTTTTAAAATGTAACAATAATTTAGTATACTACATCTTTAAATCTGTTAGCTTCAATATTTAGCTGTGCATCATATATTAAAAACAAATGTACATTAAGCGTTTTAACAGCCTCTTTTTCTTTATCAATTTGAATTTTTATTATGTCTCTAACATCTCCTCCCACATCCATGCAAACCTGGATTATCCTCTGTTGACCTTAGGGTCAATCATAAACCGTATTTTGATGTTAAATAATCAGCAAGCCCTAACACTGTGAAGGTGTAGATCTTTAGACGCAAGGTCTGCTTTAGACTTCTAACCCCTCCCCCCCCCAAAAATTTTCTTCTATTCGCCAAAAGATGATAAGGCCTAAGTCCGCTAGCATAGATTTGGTTAGGACTCTACCTCAATCAACATGTATTTCGTTATTTTTGGATAAAAAAACTTTTTCACTTGCTCTTGCGAATGGTTCTTCATCTTCGCACAGCAATAAAATACCTTTAAGCGATTTACTGCGACACTACAGATTAAAATCCATATAGCGCTGCCCTGCTTTAGTATATGTTGAATGATGACGCCACGTTATCGTAATAATTACTAATTGTGACTCAATTTTGCCCAATCCAGCCTTGCTAAATTAGAGTTGCTAACAACATCAAACTCTAACGAGATTCAAGAAATGCTGTACTTTGCTTCGTGTCTGTTGATTCTGATAACACGTTTGTAGTCATAAAAGTTAGTTCTATGACAATCTGTCTTTTAAGCCCCTGAGAGGTATGGGGCATAGCGCTTTAACAACACAGAAATCTAGAGGGAATGGAAAAGCGATACCATACGCAAACTTACAGCTAAAGCCTTTTTGCGCCTTTACACCTAGGCGAGTTCGGCGCCTATTCTAAGTTTTAGAGTGCTTCTTCATGCCGATTCCTTGAAACGCAGATCTTCCCTTTCATTCGCGGTTAGCCATCATCAGAATAGGTAAAAAATATTCTGCATTGTTTAAAGAAAATAATTCTTTTCCCTCAAGTTTATAGAAATTTCTTGACGATTGCCCGTCCTAAATTTTGGAGCAACTGTCTGGTAGAGGTCTGTTGTTAAGCGAGTTCTATTTTGAAATATGCCGTGCAGAGTCTGCACAATCATATCATTCCGCTCCTAGATCTGAAATTTGACAGTAAGAAATTTTGATCTGCATCAATAGTAAATGGATTATTTGGAACAGTATATTCCCGTTTATTTTCCCTTCAAGCCATGGGGTTTCTTTCAGCTTTCTAGCGGGTCACGAATTGAGCCATATACTTGTGTCGTTTTTATAAAACAAAATAAAAAGTTAATTCTTTAAAAACATGGCGGTATTGAAGATGAAGATTTTTGATATAGTATCCTGCAGACGACAATGGATGAATGAACTCCTTTAAACACAGCATCGCTCAACAATCTCATTGCCGTGAAATTAACAAAAGTACGGTCTAAGCATTTTTACAAAATTTAGGCCTAAAACCCATCCCAACTTTATAAACCCTAATAATTTTGAAAGAGAATGATAATTGCCATTTTTTGTGAAAATCGATCGCCCCAACCGAGAACAACTTTTTCGGCTTACACATGAACGAAACCCATCAAAGTTTGTAGTTTGAGTACACCAAATCCATAAACTTAAGGTAAAAGATCTAAATCGCCTTGGCATCCTAAACCAAACCAAACTTAAAGAGGAAAGCAGTTGCTACCCTTCAAAACATGGAAACAAGTACGCCCAACATTCCCCAAAACATAGAACTTTCAAAATTTAATTCCAGCAGCGGACAAGTAAATAAATGTAAGTGAAGAAGCAAAACCACTTTTTCAGAAGAAACAGCATTAAAAACAATTTAATGAGCCCCCGCTACCCTGCAATAAATAGATCCACGCTGTCAAAAAAAAGGTAGAGCATTAACGATACAATTTAGCAATACTGGTGAACTAATGAAGCATATAAAAAGAGAAAAAGAAAAACTCTCTGAGGCTGATGACGCCAACTTAGGCCTGTGTTAAAGAAAGAAAAAACAACGGACTAAAAATCTTGAAAAAGAAGAGCTGCATATAAAAAGCGGCCGTCTGCTAATCGAGACCATACGAACCTCAAGTGATCAGAATAAGAAAACTATCCAAAGAATTTTTATATTATGACACAACCTAGCATAAAGAATAAAAACAACGTTTAGAGAGCAGGGAGTCACATTAGCAAGCGTTAATAACGGCCTTAGATTTGTCAACAAAATACATGTGATGGCTATTACAGGAGTGGTGGAAGGGCAAAGTGTAGTGCCCCCCATAACCATCGTCTGAGAAATCATGGTAAAAAAACAGCTTGAATCATCGTGTGCGAGTTTATTAAAAAAATTAGCTGGTAAAGCTATAAACCTTTACCAGTTTATTAGTGAATTATTGTTAGCTGGCTTTTGTCTACTGCAAGCAAAGTAGTTGGCTTTATGGCCGAGCACTTTATGGGGGCCAATAGTTTCTCTTAATAGTTGGGTAACTATTTAGTAAGATAAAGACCAAGTAATCCTATCCAGTAATCCCATAACAAATGCTGTCTTTTCATATACATGGGCATCGCGAACAAAGTCCACGTCTTCACAGTCTTTGGGCTTGACCTCGGCGATTGGAATGCCTTATTCTTTTTCTGGGTGTTTTTTTTATGTTTTGTAAATATTACTGGCTCAGAATTTATTTCGTTTTCTCCCCAACCTTCTGTACATTGCCTGCTACAAGATTTCATTGTTGAAGTATATTATTGTTCCTACCCTGGAAGTCTGAGGTCAAGAAGGCAGCAGTATAAACCAGTGCCAACAGCAAAGTCTACTTTCGATCTTGCTTTTTTGTAAAACATTTTGATACCTTTTTATACTGGAATCTAAATCAACTGGAGACTTAAATGGCGATCCTCTAAATTGCCAATAAGTATTGTTTTTTTTTTTGCATCAAAAGCAGTAAAAGGTTTAGAGTTAGCTCGACATGTCTGTGATTGCGAACCACGCAAACACCATACGTAATTACGAATAGATCGTTTATCGTACTTATTCGCCGCTTGAGTTAGGCCTGCATATGGTCTAAGATAAATTGTTAGTCCATGCAGTTTAAATGCTCTTGCTCTATGACCCAAGGCGAACACCTGGCCAGAAGAGAAAGATGTTAAGAGATTCCAGTCATAGTTATATTTCTGTGCGCGGCCCCAATAATAAAGGGTGCCTAACATGATTAAGAGCCGACTTTTGTACTACAGTCTGTCTTAACTTAATATTTGCATTCGCGACAGATCCTTTCAAAAGCATCTGTCTATTTGGTTGCTGAATGGATTAAACGTTTTGTCATTTTGGTATTGGCGCCTGCATTTCATTCAAAATACCGTCTGAAGTCTAAGAGAAAATGAAATCTATACACAGACCTCACCAAAGGATCAGCTGATTTAAATGATTAGCATACGACACACCACACCCAGTTTGTTGCACAAAACACGCAATGTTTAACTGGTTCTGAAAAAACTGCATCGATACTGAACCACACTTTTGCGATGTATCTTTTTTAATAGAGGGTTTAAGATATCGTGCTTAATGGAGTACTCACTTTACTTGAAAGGCATCAGACTGAGTCACAGCAATGTCAAGAAGTATCAGTTGCTATATTTTTAAGATTATAGTGCGGCCAACAGAATATTTAGCATCTTCGTATGATTTGAACGCACTCATTTTTTATGTTTTAAAATGTTTTGTAACATAACAACTCAAGACAAGTCCTCGTTTTAAAACATGCTATTAAGAACATTGCGGAACCAACATGGTGCGTCTTCATGAAATAATCTACAAAGTCGTATGTTTTAATTTTTTTTATTTTTTTTTTTATAACTGAAGCAAAGAAGAATAATAAGATTTCAAAAATTTTATAATAGAGGAAACTTAGTTGACCAGTTAATCATACCTTGATTGTTATTACGGTTTGGCTCACTGAAAAGAAGCAATGAGTAAATTTACATTACCACAACTTAACAATGCAAATCTGTAAAACAATGTTATTATTCAAACCTGAAAAAGAAAGGCATAGTTACTATTTGATAACGAGCTAGCTAAAATGTTAGGCTTTGCACTGACATTCAGGACGGCCAAAGATTTGTTTGTTACACACATCAAACAAAACTACTTATGAGGGAGAAAAATCCGCCGATCTTACATACATTCATTCTTTATTCATTTGGATGAGCTAAGCACTTCTTTCCTTTCTCTTAACGCAGCCTGATACTCCTGCGGACACTGCCTGTATACACAGGCAGTGGAGTTTTTATGGTGTATGACCGATTTTTATCCCGCCATTAAGGCACCAAACTCCATCTTCGGGAAGGTGCATGCTATGTGTAACGTTCATCCATACCAACGCCCAAACCTGGCCTTCTCTTCCAAAGTTGGTGAATGGGATTTTACGTGTGTGCAGATGTTATGCATGCGTTCACACACGGAACCTCGTTATAGGTGCGCACTGATGAAAACTAAATGAATGGAGAGCGCCTCAATGGTCCTTAAGAGCTCTTCGCATCAGGTAAAGCTGCAATTGCGATTATGAAATTATACACTTCCCTAATTTACAGTTTAAAAGATTAGTTTGTGGAGGATCGGCGGATCATTTCGTATAGAAATCAAAGACAAAACGGGGAAAGTCGTAAAATGCGATAACCTCAACATTGTTTTGGAAATAATATAATAAGTTGTACTAAAAAAATGTCCGCGTGCCAGGTGAATCCGGAGTTACATTACACCATGTGAGTGTATAACTTTAGAATTAAAAGACCTTGCAGACGTTGCGGACTTGAACAAAGGTGAAAAAGGCCACTTTGTAAGGGTTTGAGTAAACTAAAGATTTGATTATAACGCAAAGATTTGCGACAGCAAAAAGTTTCCTAAACTAGAACAAACTGCGCAATCTAGAAGCAATAATGTTGCCATATAATATCAAATAGTTCGAAAACCTGACCTCAAATGCACTAGAACCAGATTTAGAATGGAAATAAAATTGAATCTAAGCCCATTTACCATTTTTTTAAGGAGCCGCCAAAAAAGTTTGTTCAGAAAGCATTGAACTCCTGCCCTTTAACATGTAAGTCCTATGCCGGACGAACAATATCGGAAAGAGATTGAAAATAACGCCGATGGGAAAAAACAGTACATCCTCCACAAAGAGAAACGGTTTTAAATGATGCTTCTACAAAATTACAGTTCATTCCACGCACAAAATTAGAGACAACGATATCACAATGAGTTTTGAAAAATTCTGTCTAAAAAGAAAGCGAAGAAATGGATCTGTGGCGTCAGTGACAATCTAGAAAGGAATTCTTATTAGCTGGCAAAACTTAGACGTTTGAAGAACTTAAAGTTATCATCGTCGTTCTTTACAACGGTAGATATAAGGTCATAACACGCAGCGACAAAATTAATATTATTCAAATAGAAACGATCTTACAGACTAAATTGATAATCGACCCATTTAGCCTTAATAGGATTTTATTATACGAACAAGTTTTGACGGAGAGTATGATAAAATAATAACTGATTAGATATATTCTGTTATAAAACTATGGAGCAGTTACACTTTATGACAAAACCCCCTCATTGTTCATTAATTGTGGACAAACTGGTTGTGGAAACACAATATTTATCCTCAACACTGTTACAAAACAGTTTATGTTATAATTTGATCATATTGTGATTTCTTCCCAACCTTAAATGGAAACAAAGCATATCATGATAGAAGGTTTAATAATGGACTGATAATAAACATATTTTAGTTAATCCTAGCATAAACTGAGTGAGGACCTAGAACGCTTTTTTATATGTTTTAAGGAACGCAGACCCAAACTATTTATTATAGATGACTGTTCAGCAGAAAGAGACCATAGTTTTAACAAGAGAAACACTTTTGTCCCAAAACTAGCGTTTCAGTGGAAAGACAATGCTGGGATAAGTGTTTGGATTTTAATGTCAAAAATATAACTCAGTTTTAATAGACTTTAGAGAAAGCAGTTAAAGACTGTAGTTTTATTCACATGAAAAGGACAGAGATGCATTTGATGAATGTTTGCCGTTAAAATGATGTTATTTGAAAATGACCCAGGAAAACACAGATAAAGCAAAAACGAAAAATCTGGGGAAAAAAAAGTTTAGTAAATTAGTATTAAAAACGATAATCCTACACAGTATGACTGTTTGAAGATAATCGTTATTTTTAGGTTATTGGAAAAGAATGTGTGTTGGATTATTTCATTGAAAAGCCTACTGTCAGAGAACAGAGAAATGTGTGTTCTGGAGTCCGCCGGTCGAAACTGTTGAGACAGGGAGCCAGAACACACATTCTCTGTTCTCTGAGGGTAGACGCTAGGGGAGTACTGGTTGGGAGTGGTGGTGAGGTAGGACACAAGAGAGAGAGAGAGAGAAGAGAGAGAGAGTGAGAAGAGAGATTCTTGATTCAGATTCATACCTTTATTCTGTTAGGGCCACAGCCCCCTAAGAAGGGGAGTACAAATGATAGAACCATAATATTCTGTAAGACTGATATAACCAAAGCATTGAAGCAAACAACAGAGATAGAGAGAGAAAGAGAGAGAGAGAGAGATAGAGCGAGATAGAGAGATAGGTAGAATCAGCTACACGGGGTGACTTGCAATGACCCCGTTGGTCATGTCTATGTTCAGTTGGAGGGAAGGGGGAAGGGGGAGGGGTTGAGGAGAGGGGTGGTGTGGTGCTTTTGGACCCACGCTGTATCAGACCAGAGAACAGGACTGTTGGCAACGGCTCGGACTGCTATACTCGTTTTACTTGTTTTTTTTTTGACAATTTATATTTTTAAGGATAAGGATGAATGGAACGCTAGTGTGTGTGTGTTGGTTGGGGAGTGGGGGGGGGGGGTGGGGGGGGGTAGCGCGTGAGTGGAGTTTGCGTGCGTTTGTGTTTTGTGTGTGTGGTTTGTGGGTATGTGATGCGTCGCGCGCGCGTGCGTGTGTTCATTGTGTGTAAATCGCGCGTGCGCGTGTGCACTATCCCTACAATCCTGTGTGGACGCCAGTACCTGTCCTCAGTTCACCCCAAGGTGACAGCTGCTCCCCCTACCCCCGCCCCCCCCCCTCCCCCCCCCCCCAACCACCGTTTCTCCTCACACCCCCAACCCTCCCCACCTCCCAACCTTTCCTCCATCCGCAACTAATCCCACCTCCATTCCGTCCACCTGCGCCCCCGTTCCAACCCATGGACCCTGGAACTTAATGGTGTGTGTCGCGCGCCCTGCATACAACTTTAAAGCACTGCTTTCGAAGCTAATGTCGCTCTTTGTCCCAACGACCGACCAAAGGACAACTTACTGCGGTAGCAAACCATACAGTGAAAATTCTATGTATAAGTACTCATCGAATTTCAAACATACAATTTCTGTGGGGAGTAACTATCTGTGAATCTAGAAGTTGGGTTGGTGATGGCGGGGTTGTGGTAGTTTTGGTGTAGTGGCGACGGTGGGGACTTAGGTGTCGGCGTAAATGATGATAGTGATGATGAGTTGATGATGAGGTAAGAACGTTGTGAAGGGTTTATAGGAGGCTGAGGGACGGCGGACGTAGGAGGGGGGGGGGGGGGGGTGAGGTGTGTGCTGGTGTGTGTGAGTGTTGGTGTGTGTGTGGTGTGTGTGTTTCGCGCGAGTTTGTGTGTATGGATGTGTGTGTGTGTGTGTTGTGTTGTTGTTCTACGGTTTAACGACTTTCACTTTAAAGTGATAGT